>CM062230.1:15837480-15941963 GCA_031216235.1 Syzygium jambos | reverse complement strand
AACCGGCATTGACATGGAAAAAAGGAAAAAAAGAAAAAAGGGAAAAAGGAAAAAAGAAAAAAAGAGAAAAGGAAAAAAAGAAAAAAAAAAGGGAAAAAAGTAAAGAAGGAAAATAGAAGAAAAGAGAAAAGGAAAAATAAAACAAAATAATAACAAATAAAAAATATTAAAATATTATTAAAAATTATCGCGTCAACACTAGTTGTGCCACATAAGATAGCTGGCATCCATGTTAGCGATTTCTGGCCAAAATTGTTAGATGGACTCAATTGAAAAAATGTGAAAATGTTTATAACTCAATTAGTACAATTAAAAGGTTTAGGATTGAATAGGCAAAACTGCAATATGTTTAGGACTTTTTTGACAACTTTCCCGTTCCTTTCCTTGCACTGAAATTGTAGTTCATTTGTTAATAAGATGTTCTGGCTACATGAATGAAATGATGCTAAATTCATAGTTCATTGTAGTTAATGTGATCAGATTACGGTTTTAATGATGCCAATAAATAGCAAAAACCATTAATGGAAGCCAAATATGCAAAATCTGGCATTTAATTCTTTAATCTAATGAGCATTTAAGCTTTGAATTGGATATGCATAAGAGATAAGGATCAATGCATCTCCTGAAACCTCTTTACATCTGACCATATACATCCAACAAATTTGGTAATTTCTTAAATTTTATTCTGCATATAGTATTTCTAATCACACACCAACCCATTTGACAGTAAGTTAAATGTTTACATTCCTAAAATTCCATTAGAACTCTCGCTTTCTCTCCCCTGTAAAAGCGCCTAAATAATTCCAAATAATTGTATATTGCGTAAATCAAGTAAAAGTTAAGAAAGTCGATATGTTTTTCCAAGTTTCACTTGCCCCAACTCATTTGGTAGGTTGCTGTACTTAATGATTAAATATGGCTTTACATTTATGAACAAAAACTATATTTTAGTAGGGTTAGATTCAATTTAGTTTCTATCGGAATATGGAAGGCTAATTAGCTCTTTTTGACTGCCAACTTAGGTAATTAAATCACATTAGACTTGCAATGCTGTACGGTGCAACATAATAAATAGGAAAAATTGTTTGGCTCTATTTAACTGCGTTCTTCAAAATATTAACCATTTTCTTCTCTTCATCTACTATCATCTCTCTTTCAAATGGAAAATGCAAAGATGCCAACCCCACCTACATCACCCCAAGAACAATTCCAAGATGGATTACCTAGGGTATCATCTCCAAAGACCGGTACAGATCAATCCAAAATGAACGAGGTATGACTCGATCGAACTTTGTACTAGGTTATTGGCTATGTAGTCATGTTTCAAATACAAAGAATGGATCTTTATAACAAAAAAAAAATCAAATTGATGATTGATGATGTATAAGAACAAGATATTTTAGTACTCACTAGCCAATATCTATTTAACTGCGTTCTTTAAAATATTGACCATTTTCTTCTCTTTATCGACCATCTTCTCTCTTTCAAATGGCAAACCCAAAGATGCCAACCCCACCTACATCACCCCAAGAACAATTCCAAGTTGGATTATCTGGGGTATCATCTCCAAAGACTGGTGTAGATCAATCCAAAATGAATGAGGTATGACTCGATCGAACTTTGTACTAGATTATTGGCCATGTATTTGTGTTTCAAATACAAAGAAATGGATCTTTAAAACAAAAAAAATCAAATTGATGATTGGTGATGTATAAGAACAAGATATTTCAATGCTCTCTAGCCAATATCTATTTAACTGCGTTCTTTAAAATATTGACCATTTTCTTCTCTTCTACTATCTTCTCTCTTTCAAATGGCAAACCCTAAGATGACAATCCCACCTACATCACCCCAAGAACAATTCCAAGATGGATTATCTGGCGTATCATCTCCAAAGACAGGTGTAGATCAATCCAAAATGAATGAGGTATGTCTCGATCGAACTTTGTACTAGGTTATTGGGCATGTATTCGTGTTTCAAATACAAAGAATTGGATCTTTATAACAAAAAAAAATCAAAATTATGATTGATGATATATAAGAACAAGATATTTCAATGCTCTCTAGCTATCTCATTTTTATATAATCTCTATTAAAAATCAAAATGGATTTTTATAGCTATCTCTAGCTATCTCATTTGGTTTGTAGAATCAATTCACAGATCTAGATGATGGATCATTTACAATTACAAGATATTACAATAATCGTTCACGTCAAGGTCAGTCGTTAGCCGTGCCATGTAGAATGACTAACGTCTACGTTAGCAATTTCTGGCTCAAATTAGCCAAAATGACTATATTGGCAAATCACCTAAAGGTTTAGGAATAAATTAACAAAATTGAAAGGTTTATAATTGAATTGGTTGCCATACAACATGTATTATGTATGAAATATTTGAAATATGCTTAAATCTTTTATTGACAAAGAACAAATTTCATTTATATGTATCTATATGTTTTATGTCTTATTTGTGTCCAATTTGTTTTATGAGTATGTAGTATTATTAAATGTATGTATACCAAAATATATGATTTTGCGGATGACAGAATTGAAATTGCCAATAGGTACTTTTTGCTAATATACATTGGAAGAATAGATAATAATGTTCTAGGGTTGCTGGTTTGAATGTATTACCCTCTGCATAGTTCGATGTATGAGTCGTTATGTCTGTCTTGTTATTCGTTGCACAATAATTCTAATGACAGTTGTTTGAAATGCTAAACCTTTATTATCTTTTGTAATCAATTAGACCGTTAATTCTGTTATGGTTAACATTATTAATATTCATATTTCCTTTAATTGTGTTACTAGAGTTCATTGTTCTCTATTAAGTGTAATGTTCAGTATAAGGAACAATATGAGTTAGAGGAAATGAGTTCCGTACACATTAATAATGTATACATTCAAACCATCAACCCTAGACATGATAAAAAAAAGCCAGAAACCCTCAAGCATTGATATCTATTCATCCGGTGTATAGAAATTTAGTCCATTATATAGAAAAATATCTAAATGCATAAGTGCAATTACATGATAATGCTATATTATGGTAATAGAATGAATATAGTTGAAGATCCTATTTTGCAGCACATATCTGGTCCCGTTGCAAATTGTTGGGCAGGGTTTAATGATGAATATAATTGTATATGCTTCGATAATTTCTTCGCTCATGTCTTGTACTTTTCTATCTCTTTCATTGTTGTAGGTCAATCGGGTACTCTCTACTACAGACAACTCTCGTGTTTTAATTGGATCGAATGAAGCACGTGGTTCAAAGAAGCCAGACGTTCTTGGTCAAGGAGGACAACGTGATAAAGTGCATGCATCACTTAGAGCAATAGTCAATGTAAGTTAACTTTCTATGAGACTTTTTTTGGTTACAAACATTGTGTAAGGTTTATTTTGTTCTATAATACTTCGTGAGATAAACCATGACATAGATGAAATTTTACTATTATAGAGCATGACTTTTTCAAAATCACTTCTTTTATGGGGTTTGATACTAAGTTTTTGAATCGGATGTCTTCACGAAAATATTTACATAGTATAACATTGCGAGGAACAAGACTCCTTCATCTTGATTGCTGAAGCATATATGATAAACTTAGATGTATTTAGATGTATTTATGAAGTGCGCAACTAGATTTCATTTGTAAAAAGTTATAACTAGAGATTTGTTTCCAATTCTTTGACTCTGACTATAAGTCGTAAATAGTCCATTCTCTTATAAGAAGGAATACTACTGATGATTTCTGATCGTAGGAAGAATAACTAGAGTTGGTGATTTGTGATTGTAGGAAGTTGCTTCAGAATTGAGAACAAATTCAGATGAGGTGCTTGATCCGGATCCGATATCGTATTGTTTGCCCAAAAGTTATGTTGGGATGAATGCCTCGAACTTCGAGGTAATATTGTTTCGATGATTTTTTGTACATTGTTCACATATGCATTGTGAAGATTTGAACAACATTTTTTGAGTTGAAGGGTATATTGATCGATAAACGACAAATGATTAAATCCTAGGCAAAGTCAAATCCATCTTCTTCGGCCAAAGCCAAAACCCGGGCTAAAAGCACACTAGTTGGGGAAAAGACTCTATCTTTCGTCCTACCCCCAGATTGTGAAATTGGCATAGACTTGAACAAGGTGGCTTCTAGAATTTCTTCTTTGTGTTTTTATGTTGAATTTCATATTGGTATCTCAATTTATATATATCTAGAAATCTTTATAATTCCTTCATTTTTGTGATGCCGCTGCTAACTATTGGTTGCAGATCCAACATCAATCTTCGTTTGAAGAAAGGCTTCGTGGGTGGCACATTGAATGCAGACGACGTGCAAATGGAAAATTAGATTTGGTAATTGTATATTCAAAACTTTTATTGCTTCCGCTTTCCTTAATAATAGCAAAGTTTCAAAAGTAGTGTAAATTCGAGTGATTTTGTTTCTTTAAGACATTGTAGGGAGATGAATTGAATTATCTAGTAATGTTTGTCAGCTGAAAGGATCGAAAAAATCTTAATTTAACTTTATTTCTTATGTTATCATTAAGTGTACTCAAACTTTTTTATACACCAATCGATGAGTACTAGCTTTAAACATGACTTTTAGGAATTTATCTGATACTAATGAAGCTAACGAAATCTATTATCTTTGCAGTTCTATCGTCAAGGACAATCAAGTAGGATGTTTCGCTCAACTGTCGAGGTCGTGGAGTTTATAATGGAGGCTTTCATTGCTAAGGAGACATCTGGGAATCATTCTGTACATGTGAGTTATCAAAACCCTATAAAGTAAAACACGAATTGGATATTTTTTTCTTAACGCTTAGTATGTGATTTCATTTGAGTGCCAATTTAGGAGCAAGGTCCTGCTACTGCAGCAAAAGGTTTATTGAAGAGAAATATATCTTCAAGTGAGAAAGGAGAAATTCCTCCATCCAAGTTATTTAAGATCTCTAGCACAGAGAAGTTTTCGAATGTTCAATCTGAAACTAGCAGAAGTGTTGACCTTTACCAAAAAAAAAAAACTATTAGAAGTGTTGACAATACTAGCGTTGAAAAGGCAGATCTAGAAACCAAGGTTAAGTGTTTTTTGGAGGAATCATACAACAACCTCATGAACTTCTTCTCTAGCGGATCGGGGTACAAGGTTATTCCTTTGAAGCAAATCTTACAACTTAAGACAAAAATGAGCTCCTTATATCTGCTAATTATTTGACTGTTTTCTTTATAGAAAGCAAACATGAAGGGGAGAATTCCTTGAAGTGAAGCAGAGAGAACAAAAATGATGCATTTAGTGATGAAGAGACTCATACAACAGGCAAATCTGTTTGAGGGGAGGATTGCTTTATGAGCTGAGAAAGATAACCGTCACTTTGCCCCAGCCCAAGCATCCATAATTCAAATGTAGAGTCTAAAACGACATCCTTTATGTTCAAATGTTTCTTCTTTAATATCTGATTTGGTTCTTTGAAATCAGTGCTAGTAAACTGAGTTTATTTACATTTCAATTCATCAGACTTGTTGGATGATGCCTGTTTTTGAAACTTTTATTAAATGAACTATGAATTGCTAAGCCTTGTTTGTCAGCCGGGTATAGAGAAAGTGGAAGGGGACTAAAGCCTATATCTTCTTTCCATTTGTTTTTGGTGACTTATAATCTCTGTCGAGAATGTATATTGGCATGGGAGATTTTCTTCAAATTGTTGTCATCAGTATAGCAGCACGTGAGTCGAAATAACAAAATCAAGGACGTGATGGGGCATTTATCTCCTTCTATTCAAGTATCTGCTGCCATATTTGCCTGGAATGGTCACATTAGAAAACGAACCATTTCCGAGATTCATTTGTTGTGACATAGAACGCAGCTAGGTGGTTAGGAGCTTGAATATCCATCAGATGGTCTCTTCCGGTATGAGACCATGCCCAGTCAGAGTCGCGGATATCCTTGCTAACTTTGGCACGGAGGCATAGACCAGCATCATAGGCTATTCTCTAAGGATACTGATCATAAAAGACAGCCATATGGGAATATCATGTGAGAACTACCAAGAGAACCAAGTTAATGTATGATGAGGACACACTTTATCACAGAGACATTTGAAAAGCAAGAGTGAAAGCTAATTTCAGCTCCAACATTGTAGGACCCAAAAAAAAAAAAAGAACATATCGAAGTAGTAACAGTTGCCCACGTATACATTCGAAATAATATACACAGCCTTGATGGTGATATGTGGCAACGATATTTGAAAACGAGAGACAGATCAAGAACTAATTGTATGCCTTGATTAGAGGTTTTTCCCTTATTAAGTTAGGAGTCTTTTTTAAGAGTTTGGAGTGCAATAAGATATTATTAAGTTCCCTTCTCCTATTTGGAATTGACTATTACATTTTTGAAGTTTTATTGAATTAGGATATTAGGATGTCAAATTTACAATTTAAGAGATTCCTATGCAGCTTGAAGTAGGGTTTAGTAGTCTTTAAATACCACGCACTTGCTGAACTTACCGTTTTAAATTGACCGAGCAGGCTAGATTATGGAACTAGTTAGCAGAGAGTCACTTTGGCAGTATTACAATTTGGGTTTAGAGAATAATAGCAACTCGACATGGTCTTTCAACAGACATACATACAAAAATATACAAATAACTAATCAGGTTTGAAAAATCCAAATGTGTGATCCGTGCAAGAGATAGTTCAGAGTGGAAAATATGATAAAAATGCAGACGAGTTGAACAGAACTTGGAACCGCAAAGTTCCTTCCATTCTTACGAGTGGTCATCCCTCACCAAAATTTTCTTGACTTTAAATATCTTGGATATCTCACCGGCCGTGTAAAAATCTCTCCACTCTTCAAAATTGCTTCCTCAATCAGCAACTCTTAAACCTTTTTTGACTTCTGTTTCGTCTTTTCATCGAAGAATTTATTTTACTCCTTCAGTCAAGTCGCTATTGCTAGTAGTTACCATCTTTGTATCTACTTTTGATCAAGCGACATGCTTGAGGTTCAAATGCCCTATTTTTAATGAAACAGATGAGACTATTTCATCAGGAAAAATTCCTGTATAGTTTTCAATGCCCTCCAAGTGACACCAGATGCAAGTGTAGCTTCTATCTGAAACTTGTCCGGCCGCATATTGTACAAAGACCCATTCAAGCTACGGAAGAAAAGGAGGGACAGTCGAGTCACTGCACCTTAAAATTCCACCTTTGTTCTCAGCATAACTCAGTGGACCGTTCTGGGTGGTGAAGGTCTTGCCTTCGTTATAACTGGAGAAACGGGTCTTCCAGACAGCAGCAACGGAAGATGGCTCGGTATAGTCAACTCGAGCGCAGCCTGACTCCCTCAGAACCAGGTTGTAGCTATAGAATTTGACACCCAGCTTCTATGCAGAAGATGGTGACGATAACCACATGGGGTTGGATGTGAATAGAATTTTCTCGATCAAACAAGAACCACATGGGTTTGGATTAAAGTTGCAATTGGATTTGCGTTGTGTCCTCTAATTTATCTCCTGAATAGGATAAGCAAAGGCAAAAAGGGTCTAGTGGAAGATACTTCCCAAGAAAAGAAGACCAGATCGAGGGCTTGTCCATGACCGCACGGAAGATCCGGTTCAAGGATCTCAAGAAAGCAACGGGCAACTTCAAGAATGAGCTAGGACAGGGGGGCTTTGGAACAGTTTATAAAGGGCACAAAGTGGATAAAGAGGTAGCCATCAAAAGGGTTTCTCAGGATTCACGTCAAGGCAAGCAAGAATTCCTCCCTGAAATCATGACCGTCGGCAGCCTCCTCCATCGGAATCTTGTGAAACTGATTGGATGGTGCTACTAGTGCCGCAACCTCCTCCGTGTGCAGGAATGCATGCTAAATAGTAGCCTAGATAAGTACATATGCTACCGTGAGAAGTTAATAGCCATTGGACCGACCCTGAATTGGCAGATGAGGTACAAGATAAGACGTGGAATAGCTAAGCACTAGATTGTCTCCACAATTGGCACGAGAAGAGGGTGCTTCACTGGGACATCAAAGCGAGCAACATCATGATGGATTTAAAGTTCAGTGCTTGGCTTGGGAACTTCGGGTTGGTGCGCATGATCCAACGGACCGTGTAGATGCACCATTCAACCAAAGAAATTGCTGGATACCCAGGATAAATGGCTACCCAAAGCTTTCTTACCGGAAGGGCAACTGTGGAAGCAAACATTTAATCATTTGGCGTCCTCATGCTTGAAGTTTTCTGCGGAAGAAAACTGGGTGATCAGAACCAGGAAACTAATATTGTGTCCTAGGTTTGGGAATTGCATAGGAGGGGGAGGATCTTAAGTGCAGCAGATTCCAGGATGAGTGCAGAATTTGGAGACGGAAAAATCGAGGACATGCTTTTATTGGTGTTGGCCTGTTGCCACCCAAATCCCCACTGTAAAGCCCTCCATGAGAAGTATTTTGCAGGTGCCGACAGAGGAAGTAGCTTCACCAATTGTGCCGCTGGAAAGGCCAGCTTTCATCTGGCCGGTGATGCCTCCATCTTTTAAAGAGGAGCTAGATTGCTCCATTGCCAAAAGCCAAATAACTCCAATCACAGAAATTCGCCGGAGATAAATGTGAAAAGCGGTAGATCATGCAAATCTGTGCCATTCATCAGCTTGTATTTGCCATTTTAGCGCCTGAAAATGAACCAACTTATAATACATTCAACACACTTGCATTCTTTCTTTGAACTCACATTGTCTCTGGCTAAAGCAATTGCATTTGGGCCTTCTCAGATTTTAAGCATTTGAATTCTCTGAAACTTCTTTTTACTGCACACCAGCAGGGAGATGACCAAAGATGAGCAGAACGGAGAGAAGACAACAGGCCCGCCTCTGATTGAGCATCTTTCTCATTGCCGTATTGAAAGACCGAGACACCAATACTCCTCTGCGACAGACAGATTAACGAATGACTTCTCATTCCCTGGATGATGAAGGAAAACAGTCACTATCATGAAAAGAACACACGCAACTCAATTCTCTGTTTTCTTTGTATTCCAGGCTAAGCTTTCACACACCAGATGGGGACATCCTCCTCAATCCCATTGAAGATATACCAGCCATGTCAAAACAAGAAGACCAAAAATAAGCCTTTTCCGCTTGATCAAGAGCCAAAAGATTACAGTGACCTTAAAATAAAGGCTTCTTACAAGCTCTATTAACCCCCTAGAGTGTTTGTATCTAGAGGTATCGATCGACCCCAAAGGTGCCTACCTTTTTCTCACTACTCAATGTAGTTTTTGAAATTTTTTTGCGATGTAGTCCATAAACTTTTCAAGATCATTGCAATGTCATCTTTCTATTAGGTGAACTAATGGAAATGGCTGCTGCGGCCATCAATGTTCTTGATTGACTTTTAAGGGTACAAACCAACATCTGATGTGTCCAATTCGCTAGTCCAAATGCTTTTATCTCCTCCATTGAAGGGCCCACAAGATGTACATCACAATTTTTTTTCCCTTTTTCCTTCTTTTCCTCCTCCTTCCTTCCCACTTATCCACGTTACTCCATCGCCACCTGCACTTGCCCACGTCCTTCGCCATACATCATCCCCCCGTGAACGCTCGTGCTCCATAGCTTCGCCATTCTGGCCGCCATGGTTGACCCGCCATCTACCACGACCATCTCACACCGCCCAGCCTTCTCTCTCTCCAACTCCTACTTGAGGCAGCGTGGCCTCGGACTTGAGTTGACTGTCTTGGATTTGAGGCCACGGCGGTCACGACCTCAAACCTGAGGCCATGCTGCCTCAGATCTCATGGTGCGTGGCGCAGACTAGGGCCGATGGACGGGAGAGTGAGAGGGTCGTGATGGACAACGCAGCATGGTAGTGATAGATGGAGGGTGACGGGGGACTGCAGCGGCATTTTTTTTTTTTTTTTTTTTTGGGTCAAAGCACATATCACTTCATTTATAGAACGATGTATTACAAGAGTCAGATTGACAAGAGTCTACGCAAAATAAATCCCAAAGAGGTTGGTGGTCTAGAACACCAATTGGAGGGGAGGGTCCCTGTTCGGTGAGTCTTGGTGACCCAATCTGCGGCTTTGTTGGCTTCTCGAGAACAGTGGGCCAGAGAAACATCTTGTAAATGGGCAAGCAGCTCATGGCATTCGTCAAAGAGGCTTCTCAAAGCCCACGGGCTCAGAGAAGGATGAGTAGCAAAATTCACAGAGGAGACGTTATTGGAAAGAATAATCACATGTTCCACAGATTCCTTCCTCTGTTCCGACATATCCCGCAGCCAAAGCAGAGCTTCCTTCACGGCCGTGGCTTCGATTTCCAGCGAAGAAAATCCTATCGCCCTTTTAGCAAACCCAGCCCTGAGCAAGCCTCTGTGATCCCGACAAACCCCAGCCACCGATCCCTCTGTTGATCCTTCGATCGAGGACCCGTCGACGTTGAATTTCCACGACCCTGCTGCTGGTAGCGTCCAGTGTTCTGGTAAGGATTTCTCCACCCATCAACTCTGCTGAGATGAGTTTAGCATGCAATAGTTGCTGCTGAGGAGGAAGGCGTCGTCAACAATTGTTCTTGGGTTAGGTGTTTTGTGTTGGAAAATCTGGGCATTCCGTTCCTTCCAGACCAGCCAGAGTATTACTGCAATAAGCTCTCTAGAGGACTGCTTTGCGCCTCCAGTAAGAGTTTCTTCAATCCACTTGTCCATTCTTGTTAAGTTTAGGGGTGGGACGTCCACCTTTAGCCTCAGCCTCAAATCTAACCAAATCTCCTTGGTCCAGTTGCACAAGATGAAGATGTGCTCTGTGGTCTCGGGATTTTTCCGGCAAATTGGGCACAACAGATCAGGTAACGCCTTTCTCTTGAATAAGTTTTCTGTTGTGGGAAGAGCATTATGGCACACGCACCACAAGAAGAAACGGATCTTGGGCTCGGTATGTAATTTCCAAATCTTAGTCCATAGGGCTTGGGGTCGTTGATATGAGGAAGATGGTTGTTCTGCATTTTGCTTTGGTGTAGATGCACGGAGATTGGAGTACCCATGTCTGACTTTGTACTCGCCTGTTGAGTTTCCTGTCCAAATGAGTTTATCCCTTTGCGGGTTTGGCTTGATCCGGATGGCAAGAATTTCTGTCACAATGTTCTCTTCAAAGAGTTCATACAAATGGTTTACGTTCCAAGTGTTAGTCTTGTGATTAATCAATTTGGCGACTCTTTGGGGGTCTTCTCGATTTGCTGGACCCCGATAGTTCCTTGTTCTAACCATTTGTACTCTCTAATATTTATATTTTCTCCATTCCCCACCAGCCATTTAACTTATGAACAAATCGCATCCCTTCCCATTAACAGGCTTTGCCACCCCCACGAAGGGCGAGAGCCCTTCTTTGCAGACCATAAGCTTCCGTTTGGGAAGTAGATTCCTTTAAGTAGCCGGCTCCATAATGCATTCGGATCTTGTGCAAGTCTCCATGCTTGTTTTCCTAACATTGCCTTGTTGAAGATAACGAGGTCCTTGAAACCCAAACCTCCATCTATTTTCCTCTCTTTAAGGGTCTCCCATTTTTTCCAGTGGATACGCGATGTGGAAGAGTTTTGTTTCCACCAAAAGGATGCGATTTTTTGTTCAATTGCCTTGCACACCGATATGGGGATTTTGAAGATCGACATGGCATATTGGGGCAGTACTTGTACCACTGTTTTGATTAAAATCTCCTTGCCCGCCTTTGAAAGCAATTTTTCCTTCCAACTTTCCATCTTCATATTTATCCTGGCTAGAATCCACGCGAACATTTTGTTTTTTGTTTGCCCCCAATCTGATGGGATACCAAGGTACTTGCCAGTTTTCTCCATGATAGGTACTCTTAGTTCGGCTGCCAGATTGCTCTTAAGGGACTGAGAGCAGCCAGCACTAAGGAATATCCCTGATTTGTTGAGATTGATTGCTTGTCCCGAAGCAAAACAGTATTGATTTAAGATATTGGCCAAGTTCTAACACTCCCTTAAATTCCCATCCAAGAAGAATATTGCATCATCGGCAAAAAGTAGGTGTGACAATATTGGGCAATTCCTGTTCATGCTGATCCCCTTCAAGATTCCCATCCTCCACAGCCTTGTTTAGGAGAGACGAGAGCACGTTGGCCATGATAATGAATAGGTAAGGAGATAGAGGATCCCCTTGTCTAATTCCCCGTGATGGATGAAAATACCGTAAGGGCTCCCCATTTACTTTGACACTGAAAGTAACAGTGGATATGCACTTTTGTACTAAAGCCACCCATTCTGCACAGAAACCCATTTTCAGCATACAGGCGCAAAGAAAATTCCGTTCCACTCTATCATATGCTTTTTGCATATCTAGCTTGAGAATCGCCTGGAACTTCTGTTTTCTTTCCCTAATTCTCAGTTGATGAAGGATCTCCTGAACTATTAGAATGTTATCTTGAATTTGTCTCCCACCAACAAAGGCGCTTTGTTCTATTGTGATGATGTTCGGGAGCCAGGGCTTAAACTGATTCGCCATAACTTTAGAAATGGTCTTGTAACTGAAGTTACAAAGGCTAATGGGTCTGAATTGTGTGATACTTTCTGGGGTAGAGACTTTGGGGACGAGAACTATGTGTGTTTTATTGATATCTGGGTCAAGGTCACCTGTTTGGAAAAAAGTGCTGACTAGCCGGTGTAAATCGTGTTGAATGTCCTCCCAATGATGTTGGTAGAACTGGCCATTCATCCCGTCGGGTCCCGGGGCTTTTGCTGCCCCTTGCTAAAAAGTTGCCAGTTTTACCTCTTCTAAACTCACCGGCGCCATTAATGCTTCATTCAACCCGTTTAGAGCAAGAAAAGTGCACTGGTCCAGTACTGGCTGGAAGTTCCTTGGACCCACTGTTTCGTACAAAGACTCATAAAAACTGGCGATATATTGCTTCAGCCCATTGGGATCTCGGACCCAGAGATCGTCTATTTTCAGAATTGATATTTTGTTTCTTTGTCTATGCTGGACTGCTGCGGCATGGAAATATTTCGTATTTTTATCACCCCATTTAATCCAGTTAATACGGGAACGCATTCCCCAATATTGTTCTTCTTGTTGCCAAAGTTTCTCAATTTGCACCTTAATGTGCTGCATTTCTCTAATGTTGGAATCCCTTGTACCTGTATTTGTGAGGGTCGTAAGTCTTCTTTTTAGTGACTCAATCTGATTATGGGCGTTGGAGAATTTGTTTTTGCTCCATACTGACAGTGCATCAGTGGTCTTTTTCAGTTTGCTCATGAAAACTCCCGAGTTGACTTCAGGTCCCCGCCAAATTTCCTTCACCATCTTCTTACAATCAGCTTCCTCCGGCCAAAACGCCTCAAACTTGAATTCCTTTTTCCGCTTGGTTGTCCTTGGGAAAAGAGACATAATAATAGGGCTGTGATCGAATCCTATTACTGGTAGGCAAAAGCTTCCGCGTTGGGGAATCGCACTCTCCAAGTGATGTTACAGAGAACCCTATCTAACCTCTTCCACACTAGTGCTTCTCCATCCCTGTTGTTCGCCCATGTGAATGCACATCCCTTGCTTTCAATGTCCATGAGTGAGCATCTATTTAGAAAATCTTGGAATGCTACTAGCCTATAGTGATCTGCCGCACTACCTCCTCGCTTTTCCCAATGTTATAAGATTTCATTAAAGTCCCCTACACAAATCCATGGAAGGTTATTAGCTTGGTTTATAGCTTGAATTTGGTGCCAAAGCTGTAGCCTTTGCTGGAAATTTGTGGGAGCATATAAGAAGGTTATACGCATAAGAGTTCCTCTGTCTTGGTCCCTGCACACTATATCAATAAACTCTCTAGAGCTGTTTTCGACTTGCACTAACATCTCTTCATTCCACAACACCGCCAAACCACCTGCTAATCCTAAAGGGTCGACTATTTTCGAATGTTGAAATTGAATACTCCTTCTAACTCTGTCAACGACTGGACTCTTGTTCTTAGTTTCCATCAGGAATACTAAGTTGGGCCTTTCTTGAGCCACTAGGGCTCTGAGATGCTGGACTATCAGGGAAGAGCCCAACCCCTGGCAGTTCCAGCTCAATAGTTTCATATATCCCCCGGTGGCTTATTAGGGCTAGCCACCAAAGCCCATTCATTCCTTCCTTCCGCCAAAAGGATCGGAGCATTAAGGAGCGTCTCTTCGTTAAAAGGTTGGTTGAGAGTCTCACATATACCAAGTGGGATGAATTTTTTCTGTTTCTTCGCTGCTGCCACCTTTTTAAAGGATTTCAGTCCGATCTTCTCCATCCTTGAAAGCTTTGTTGACTTACCCTTCTTTGTCGACTGAAAGAGGGTAATCTGGGAGTCTTGTATATCAAGGCCTTGCTGATTTTCATCTGACAACTCAGCTGGTGGGTTCAATCCATTTGGATTCTCAGTGTGTGGTTTGTCCCCAAGCAGCCCAGCTACTTCCTTCTCCTTCGCTCTAGGTGTCACTAACTCCCTGGGGACTAGATCCCTTGGTGTTTCTGGAATAATAACATCTTCTTCAGGCATAGGATTATTCTTTCTGTAAAAGATCTTTCAAAAAGGGCTAGGTTCGCGTACTTCCGCTCTCAACCATTGTCCGAATTTGCCCCTTGTATTTTTGTTTGGCCCCGACTCCTCAAATGGCATCACTTTGCAGTCTGTAGCATAATGCCTTATATGGCCGCAAGAATAACAGAAGTGTGGTAGTCTTTCATATCTAAAATCCACCCAAAGTTTTTTGTACTCCAGGTCTACGATGGTCCCCGCTTTCAAAGGGTTGGAGAGGTCCATTTGGACTCTTGCTTTGCAGCTCTTGTTTGGACTGCCTCCTTTAGATTCAAATTTCACCTCTAGAACATTGCTAATTTTCCTTGCAACCCCCCGAGCCACTTCATTTGATATCCTCCCACGTGGGATGCCTACTAGGTGTATCCAAAAGGCACAATGAGAGAATTCATAGCAATGATCGGGAGTATCCGGGTCACCTTGTAGTAGTACAAGTAAGTTACTGGAAAAAGACCATGGTCCTGCTTCCAAAACTCTCATTTTTTCCTCAATTGAACTGAATGAGAAAGAGAAGAGCCCCGGCTCAATTAACTCACACTCTACCTTATCGGTCTTCCAAGCGCTCTTCATCGTACTTAGGAAAGCTTGATAGTTCACGTTTGGTTTCGAAAACAGCTTCCCATACAACATTAGCTCACATTCTTTTTGTTTTTCTGCAGGAATCTCGCCTTTCAATAACACAATATCATCTTCCGACCAGAGGTTGCCCAGTTCTCTACACAAGGCTGCCAAGCGATCATCATCGCTTTCTTCGCTATCCATTGGGGCTGTTGGGAAGAGAGGAAAACTAATCTCCTCTGCCTACCGCAATGTGCTTGATTGGCTACCCCTAACCTCTGAGATTGGGTTGACTGATCTACTTAGGGGCAGCAATAAACTGTAGTATCTGGCTAAGAGACCTCGGTACCATAAGCATAACCACTCAGACCAACTTCTTCTTCTTTAGCCATGGCAACTAGGAACAGGGGAGAGTTAAGAGGTAGCGGAGGGAGGGTTGGTATGGAAGCGGAGGCTAGAAATGTGGGTGGCGCTAGTTGGGGGGGGCTGAGAGGAAGAGAATTTAGGGGTTTTGGTGATGTTGAAAACTGTAAAGATTTGACCAACCTTGGATCTCCTGTTGTCTTTACCCTGGAGGGGAATTCTGCAAGCGGAGTGCAAGGTTGTTGGCCTCGACAAATCCAAGAAGCTCCCCGAGGCGAACTGGAACCAAAGACTTTGATGAGGGGATTTGGGTTAGGGCGCTGCTGCCCTGAGTGAAAAGGACAAGAAAGAGGAATGGAATCCGAGAAGCTCCCCGAGGTGAACTGGAGCTATTGACTTTGAAGAGGGTACTTAGGTTAGGGGACTACTGCCTTGGGTGAGTGTGGCAAGACAAAGGAATGGGGGCACCTACGGATGGTAGGAGGACGATGCAAGATTGATGAGGGACACAGGAGTGTTAGGGTTAGTGGGTACACTATCACCATGGGGATAGAGAGGAAGCTCCACACCGGAGAGAGGTAACTCGCTAAAGGAGCTCATAAAGTTCTTGCAGCGGCATTGATAAAAAGAAATTTATATTATCAAAATTCCCAGCCATTTTCACATGGAATAGAAAACTCGCTCAAATAATTTTCGGAGATCATTATTGGAACTCAGAGAGAGATACTTAATTGCAAATGAGTCTTCATTTCGTTTTAGAGTTCCATGAGATCTAATACAAGATAAGTCTGTTTCTTATTATTAAACATGGGGGGATGATCCTCCTCACGGGTGCGAAGCGACGCTTGAAGCGGATGATAATCTCTCTCTCGACTTCTTTTTTTAGACATGTTTTCTTAACTTTACTATTTTTATTAAATCGATTGAAATTGGATTTATTACAGACCCACTAAAACCAATCTTTTTGAGGTTTTTTTTAAATCTTTGGAGCCGAGTATGACCTAAAGTTGAAAGTTGGGGTGACCAAATATAACCCGCTTCAATAGATTTGAGTTAAAATATGAGTTTGTGACCCATTTTGACATTTATTTTCTTGATTTAGATATGACCAAGCCTGTATTTAAATCATAACGTTGCCTACTTAAAAGTAACACTAGGAGGCTACACGTCATCCGATTGATGGAGCCTTAGCTGATGAAAAAGATTATATTCTGGTAGTGTTAGATTCTATTTAGTTTTTTTGCGAATATGGAAGGCTAATTAGCTCTTTCGACTAACTTAGATTATTAAAATACATGAGACTTGCAATGGGATACATGTATCGGAACAAGATAATAAATGGGCAAAATTGTTTGGCTTTATTTCATGGTGATCTTTCACACATCAACCATTTTCTTCTCTTCATCTACTATCTTCTCTCGTTCAAATGGCAAAAGATACATTTTGTGGCTTGCAATAAGCGTGGACTCTAACAGTGTCCTCTAAAATGGCAGACCCACATATGCAAAACTCATCTACTTCACCTAAAGGGCGAATGCATGACGGATTATCTCAATTGGTGTTTTACGTCTCCCGTCACAAGTGCTCATCAATCCAGAATGAATGGGGTAAATGACGAAATGCATGGTCAATAACCTAGCAGGAAGGTCAATTGAGACTTACCTCATTCATTTGGGTGGATGAACACTTGTAAAAGGAGATGATAACACAGATTGAAATAACCATCCCACACTTGCTCTTTCGGTGAGGTTGGTAAGGTTTGCGTCCTAGGGTCTTGCATTTCAATCGAAAATGGTTAAATCTCTTGTTATCAGATCACCAACTTCCTTGATCATCCAACACTACGTTAGCCTCCATACAGGGTTTTACGGCTTTGCGGAGACCTGTGCTTTTGATAAACAGTCACACGAGACTGGTCACTACGACCCGCTTTGTGAGGAGGCACCCTTTCTCCCAAAGTTAAGGGACTGTTTTGGCTTCTTGACCTCATATTGTCGGGTGGATCTAGAAAGATATGAAAGAAAGATCCTCCTCCAAGCCATACATATGACTTTCACCGGGGCTGGGCGAAAGGTGAAGGAAGTTGATGATGTATGGGGGCTAACACATGCCAAGTGCTGAAAGGTCAAGGAAGTTGATGATGAACTTTCCATACTAAGCTTTTGGTTTAGATATGACAAATCCTATATTCAAATCATAACATCGCCTATTTAAAGTAATATTAGAGAGTCACACATGCCATCAAATTGATGCAGCCCTACCCAATGTATATGGATAGAGAATTGACAAGCATTCATGGTGATCAATCAACCTGAAAGATTTAGATATCCCGTGTTTCTCCATGGTAAATATTAACAACATACGTACTTATTAGCATTTCAAGAAATGTATTGTCTGAGCTTGCAGAAGTAAGAGTCGATTCCTTTTCTTGCATTGAAAAAGGAGTACATGTTGCATCTGGCAATAAGATGTCGTGGCTATCTTATATTATATTTAATAGGGATAAGAACACCATAAGTGTCATAACTATCATATGTCGCTCACTTTAATACCATTACTTTATAATCGATCACGTGATTCGATGACTTTTAAAAAATGTTCATGACAACTTTCACGTTGAATTTTCTCGCACTTGGGGTGAAAGCTTTTTAAAAGTTATAGTATTCAAGTAATCGATTTAAAAGTTATGGGATCAAAGTGAAAGTTGTATGAAAATTATAACATTCAGATGATTGATTGAAAAGCTATTGCGCAAAAGTGAGCATTGCACAAAATTTCTGTTACTTGTGGTGTCTATATTCTATAATTAATTTGATCAGATTATTTCTTTATAATACCTCAAAAATTGCAAAAGCCATTCACCAATTGATGGAGTCTTAACTGATGTACATGGACAAGTGATTGGCATGCATTCATGGTGATTAATTTGACCGAAGGTTTATATATCATGTGCTATACGTTCATCCTAGGTAGATATTAACAACACGCCTACTTATTAGCATTTCAAGTAATGTATAAATCTGACCTTGCAAAAGTAAGGGTTTGTTCCTTTTATTGCATTGAAAAAGGAGTTATTTGCATTTTACAATAAGATGTCCTGGCTAAATGAACGAAATAAGCAAGCCAAAATTAATCGTTCAGTTAATGTAATCAGGTTGTATTTAATGATGCCTCAAAAGAAGCGAAACCCATTCATGGAAGTTAGGTACTCAAAATCTGGCATTTAAAGCTATAGAAAATGAGCATTTAATTTTTGGATTGGATATACATAAGAGATTAATGTCCTAAAACCTCACATTTGAATAGATACATCCATAAAATTAATTGTTAGTCTCTTCATTCTTATCCTGCTTATAGTATTTCTAATTACACATCAACCAATTTGACATATAAGTTAATTGTTTACCTAAATACCATTGGTGCTAGCTTACATTCCTTAAATTTGATCGGAACTCTCTATTTTTCTTTATTACTGTAAAAGCAGAATTCTCCATTAATTATAGATTATTATATGCAGTTAAATCAATTAAAAGTTTCATTGCATCATTGCTGCATCAAAACTTGATCTCTCAACATTGTGATAATATTTAGCAAATGTCCACTTTTTTTTTATTATAGCATTGTTACAATCGATTACAAAAAGCTAAGTTAAAAAAAAATTGGTATTAAATATACAAGTTCCATTTACATTAATTTTCTTCGATAAATAGATTGTGGATAGACATTGCTTTCAAACACAGCTGGATTGAATTTGATTGACTTGATTATCAATATTTTAGGAAAAGAACGGAACAAAAGTGCATTAATAAGTTTTTCCAAATTTCACTTGCCCCAACTCATTTCAAGTTTCCTATGTAATGATCAATATACCTAAGGTTCATGTACTCAACGTTTTTATGGGTTTTCTTTTACATTTATGGAAAATACCATAAGGGTTAGATCCTTATTACCTTTTATGGAAATATGGAAGGCTAATGAGTTCGTTTGGTTACCAAATTAGGTTATTAAAACACACGAGACTTGCAATGATGTACTTGTATCGGTCCAAGATAATAAATAGGAAAAGTTGTTTGGTTTTATTTCACCTTGTTGTTTCAAATATTCACCATTTTCTTCCCTTGATATACCATCTTCTCCTTTTCAATTGGCGTACCACAAATTTTTTGGATTGGAATAAGCGTAGCTCTCAAGTGACCTTTAAAATGGCAAACCCTAATATGCGAACACTTCCTCCCTCACCGAAAGAGCAGGATGGATCGTCTCAGCCTGTGTTATCTTCTCCTCCGACAAGTGCAGGTCCATTGAAAATGAGTGAGAAATGGATTTACAATGGCATTACTTATCAAAAAAATCAAAAGTGATGAATGATGAAAGACAAGATAAATTTTTTAATGCTCTCTAGGGACGTTTTTGTTTGGTTTGCATTAAGATTATGAGTTGAATTACTCAAATGATCCATCATCTAGATGTCACGCCCCAAACTCTACGGCGCGCGAGCATCCCTGCCGTGGTCGATTCGATGTGCGACGTCCCAGGACGCGTCGCCGACCCAACGCCCAACACAGAGATTTAAAGCACATGCGGAAGTAATTAAAAACACCCGTACAATACTATAATACCAAACCAAGGATAGCCACAAACGAATAACAAGGTTACAAAATAAACACTTGCATTACTATTGGGAACCATATACAATATCCATATACAACTCGATCACCAAAAACTAAAAACGGGTCAGAAACCACTACTAACAAAAAGGAGTAAGTGGCTCGGGGGTCAGTTTACTACTAAAGGTGGGGTATTGGTCAAAAAGGTATTGGCCCTACCAATCTGAAGCGAACGCTAGCTTCTACGGTGCCCGGTCTGGGTTGGAATCAGAAGACTCTGAAGACGAAGAGCTGTCAGGCATCTCCTCCTCGGAACCCGATGAGTCCGACTCAGACTCGGCCTTTGCAGCCTCCTCCTCCGAGACCATATCCTCCGGCTCAGCCTCCGGTACGGGGTCCTCCTCGATCGGCTTCGACTCTCCGTCATCCAAATCCATGTCCACCGGATCGGCCTCATCCACCTCATACTCTACAGGAACACCATCGGAGCTCGAGCTCGCCCCAGCTGAAGTACCAGGGTCAGTCACTTCCCTATCGAGACACTGGGGATATCTCGTGCCCTGTCCGGTAAACGAGACATCAAAAGTTCGGAGAGGACCATACTCTCGGAGACCATCCCTGAAGCACCACGTTACGTACTCGTGGGTCTGGTAATGCGTCGCCCCCACGTCCACTCATACTATAGTATAATATCTAATATACGACTCCCCGTTCCCTACGGGGTGTATCGTCCTCGTCCGCTCTATCCGAAGCGGAATCCCAAAACGAATCGGAACTTCGGACATCTCAACGCTGGGGGTCTGAAAATGTGGTTTAAACAACAATGAGAATAATCACAACGAGTAGGTTCCCTAAACCTAAACTAGGCTAACATGCACATCCTGACGAGCACTAAACAACCACACAAATCGAAACATAAATGATTCAGGCCCTCAGGCCCAAATCCGAACCTTACTTGACCCTGCAGGTTAGGCATTTAATAAATAATCACAATCACGCCACAGAATTCATTCACGGCACATAAACGCGCATCACTACGTCACGACGCATGTCATGCATATGCTCGTGCTCGCACTCATGCTCATGCCTCATCGATGCATTATCGCACACTTGCATGCTAGCATTCTTGCCATTTATCAATTTTTCCTCCGACCCGCGTAAAACGCATCAGGTCCGACCCGCGTAAAACGCATCAGGTCCGACCCGCGTGAAACGCATCAGGTCTAACACTTCAAAATCGATCTCTAGCCCGCGTAAAACGCATCAGGCTCATGATATATTACCCGCGTAAAACCCATCAGGTTGGTCATCTTCCGGTAAACCAGGCATCGTCCCGCGTAACACGCCTCGGGACGGGTTCACTACCCCGCGTAAAATGCATCAGGGTTTATTGTGATCACACATTCACAGGTACCAATTTTTATCTGAACCCCGCGTAAGACGCTGTCGCGACCTAAATTCCTCAGGCTAATGGATTATTAAGACTAAGCTTAACTTGGACCCTCCCAAGCCTTATCAGTTCGCAACTTAGGATTTAAGTTCTTAACGTGCAAATGTTTTCATGCTTGAAGTCGCCACTAATCTATTTATGGTAGGTCGATTAGAAACCTAAATAAAACATAGGAAGATATGTTTTATTCCTACGAACCATAGATTCTAATTTCGGGGACTTGGTTATGCTAGATCTAGTCTAACGCCCTTTCGATACCTTTTCTTTTCAAAAAATGTTTTGGCAGACAGTTTGGATTCATTTTAACTTAGTCACTAGCATGTGAGGTGATCATGCGAGTGCGCAAACCACCAAAGTAACACCCAATAATCAAAACATTAAATAAATTGAGAGATTGGGAGAATTACTTATCTCGAAGCAACATAAGCATCTGCATTGTTAGCTAGAAAGTCAATCAACAATCCTAATATGATTTCTAATTAACAAACAGTTCACTCAATATTTTTTAGGATTTTCACTTATTTAAATGAAAGCTAACCTATATGTAATGACGTGCAAAAATTAACATGCGATTAATGCAGCCTAACATGCGAACTATATGTCATGCGATGACGTGACCTAATTCTAATGACGGAAAAATGATTTATTTTTGGTATTTTTAAATGAAATTCGGAATTAAAAATTACTCAAATTAACATGCAATCTATCCTAGAGAAAATGATTTGATCTATCCTAAAATGATTCTTTTTTTGGCATTTTTATTAAAATTCGAAATTATTAAATATCCTAAATAATCCACAAAGATTAAAACAATTTCTAATTTAAACTAGGAAATATGCTACCCTAAATCCCAATTTAAATCAAACAATTATCTTATTGTTTTAGATATATTTAAGATTCCCTAAGCATGCAAAATTTCTAATTTAAATCCTAACTAACATATTTTTTGATTTTCTTTATTTAAAAGGAAAACAATTAAACAAAGATAGCAACCAAGTTCAAGCAATCCACGCAATCCGCAAGATTCTTCTTTTCAAATTAGGCAAAGAAATCAAACTAACGGTCATATCTATAGGGTTATAAATATCGACAGAAAGCTGATGGTTCAAACTTGGAAAACAAATAAAATCTATTATCGTATCCAAGTGATTATGGACAAGATAATGATTTTCCGTATCGCCGCGTATCGTACCTTAGGGATAAGGTCGGATAGTCGTCCAGATACGTTGCTAAATTAGGAAAAATTCCTAATTTAAGGTATCTTAGAATATTGCGGATATTGCAAATATTATCCTAAGATATATAGCTATCCACCAAAGAATATCCACGAAATATTCAAACACCGAAAACTTAGAAAATTAAATATTTCAGAAAATATTCAGATAATGATCTTACCTAATTCGCGGATATCTTTCAAATTCGAACTCGGTTTCGGATTGAGGCTTGCGGATCGCAGAACGTGTTGTGGCCAACGACGGCGGACCGGCGGTGATAGCGGCGGCGGTTCGACGGGGATCGGCTCAGCTCGTGGTAGTGTCGGCCAAGCACGTCGAGGATGCGTGAACTTCACCACGTTGGTATGGCTTCACGTATCACCAATGTCGCCATCCTCCTCCCATGAAGAAGTGCATGCGATGATGATGCCAAGTGTGTCATCCAGAGAACACACTTGTGCATCCGATAGCTTTTTGCGTGAATTAATGCTTCACTGCAGAGACACCACCGAGAATCCTGTGAGAAGCAACAGCACCAACGTTGATCGTTGGTCAGCGGTCAGACTCGGAACAACAGCATGCTTCGTTATCTCGCAGTTAGAGGGTACAGCAACGTTATCGTCGATGGAAGCAAGGATGGCGGTTCACGGCCACAGGTCTGGCCGTGAGCAGAAGGCGCGGCAACGGACAGCAAGAGGCGCTACGGCAAGGGCGGCAGCAGCAGGAAGCGCGGACACAGTGGAGAGGCGACGCCGACGTGGCGGTTGTGCACGTGCGCAACCGACTATCTCTCTCGACCTCAAGTGTGTCTCTCGTGCTCTCTCTGAAAATTCTGATCTTTAAAAATTATCAGAGCCCCCCTCTTCATTGAAGGGTATAATCACATATTTATATTGCAACCCTAGGTTAATTGACCGGGCTTCCTAATTCTAATGGGCTTAGACTTAGGCTTTATAATTTAATTTTACTTTAATTCCAAATGGGCTAAATTAATTTGGACTGATTTAAGTTCAAATTAAAACAACCAAAGCCTTTTAGACTTGTGAATTTTGGCCATCAATCCCTTCAGTGAGCCGAGTGCTCGAGCTCGGTGTACGCAATGAATTTTCAGCTTACTCGCTACCGCCGATCTGATGTGGAATGCAAGTAAACTATATGATCCTAAACTACAAGCTATGCGATTTTGATATTTTTGTTTAGGGATTAAAATTTAATCCCTAATTTTCTATGTAATTAATCACTAAATGGTGTGCCAAAATTTAGGTGTCAACAGACGCATCAGGGCATTTTAAGTGATCACAATGCACATGTCACTCGGGCACACTTGTATATGCACATGTCGTGCCAATGCTGGAAATGCATACTCATGGCTATAATGTTCACATTTGGGCATTCACTTGCACCACGCATATTCAATCTCATGAATCCACATGCCCAATTAGGCAATCAATTCAAACAGCTATGGCACAACTTGACACACAATCCATGCACATAATCACACAATCGGGTCAACAAAAATTCGCGCATTCGAGGCCCGCCAAGCTATTCCATTCTTAGTCCCGCTAGACGTGCGACATGGCATCATAAAATCAATCACAAACAAGCACCATTCCGCCCGTTAATTGATCAAAGCGATCATTCCCGGGATTGCACGATTAACACCAAATTAATTGCGCCTTGCCCAATTCAATTCCCGTTGTGGGCAGCCCCCGCATCGGTCATTCTAGACCAATAAATATCTTCATATGCTCCGTTAAACTCCCCAAAACATCATTCTAAACAGCCACCACAAAGAACAAATAAGGCGCGCACTAAAACCATATTTAAGGCCCGAACTTACTCCAAACTTGGGCCATTCCGATCCAATCTGTCCAGCCATTGAACAGTGCTTCTCGGGCCACTAAACTTCCATTAATTTGTCGCACTAAGCCCGTAGAATAGCCACAAGAACAGCCACCACTCAGTCTATCAATTTCATCCGCTAAGTCCACAATTTTGTCCAAATCTCGGCACTTATGCTTCGCCACATCACAGCACTATACGGGCTGCTAAACCTCGACTAAATAATCATCCTTGGTCACCAAAAACGCCACAAAACCAGCCCTTAACAGCCTCCACCACTTAACCCCTAAAATACCCTAATTAACCCTTAAAACCCATCTAGAAATGCAAATTATCATAATTAGGGTTTAGGGTAATACTCACTTGAAATCCTAAGCTTGAAATGAGGCAGGACCAGCAGCACGGGTGGCTGGACAGCGGCGACGATGGGCGGCCTTCCCAGCGGCGGCACTGGCGGCGGCGCGACATGAGGCCGAGAGGGAGAGAGAGAGAATCACGGCTGAGAGGGGGAGGAAGAGAGGGACGAAATGGTGATGGTGATGGTGGGACGGGGTGTTGGCGGCGGCGGCGGCGTGCGGCCGGCGGTCCCCGGCGAGCGGCGGCGGCGGCACACCGGCGGCCAAGAGAGGGAGAAATCGGGAGAGAGTGAGAGAGAGGGGGGGTGTGCCGGCTGGTAAGGGGAGAAAAATGAGAGGAGAGAGAGAGAATAGAGAGTTTATAGATAATGGGTGAGTGGGAGTTGGTGAACCACTTTTCAAAATGCCCATTTTACCCCTAATCCAAGGGTTGTGATCCAATCTAGTTCAAATAGTGGAGGGACAATCTTGTCCTCAATATTTTGAATTATTGGGGCTGATAGGACCTTAATTTAAACCCCAAAATATTGCTCAATTAAGTCGAAAATTCGGAATTCCAACTTAAGGGTGCAAGGGCAAAACGGTAATTTTTCGGTCCCGGGTCAAATTTTCCAATTTTGACTCTACCGAACCCAAATATGTTTGGCCACATAAAAATGACATCGTCCTTGCAAAAATAGTCGCGCACGCCCACGAAATTCGACACCGAAGTCCGGACTCAATTTCACGATCGATTTCGCTCAATTTGCGATTTTAGCGTCTCTCACTAACGGACGACTGTTTAGGGGTTACGCGTATCGACCTAGGGCTACTCGAGTCATGACGGTCTCGATTTTCTAGAAAACGCGAGAATTTATCGCTAGTCCCAAGGGTTGCGGTTGTCCGGAATAAGTTCAGGATCGTTCGCCGCGCGTACTCTTGGTTGTGCAGAATTACCCGCTATCCGATCGTACGTCGTCGGTCGAACCAAATCCGTCACCATTTTCGGGCTGGCCCACATTGGCACAAAATATTCCCTCATCGCTTCTCGGAATCGGACTCTATTCATGGTCGAGTTCTTGGGTCAACGTACCATTTTTCTAGTTAGCCATTCCCTAATGGTCAGTATCTCGAGAGTGATCAGTTCCGGGTGAGACTCACTAAAACGAAATGAGAAATAATCATCTATTTCATTAATCCCGGAAATGGGCCAATTTCAGGACGTTACACTAGATCTGCGCATTGATTCTACAAACTTTATGTAGATTGGAACATGTATCACGTTAAAATCTATTTTTCTTGTCTAAGTTCATGCAGATCTAATTGTTTATACACCTAGTGAAACGAACGAATAATTGATGGTTGAATTTTACCATGCATAAAAGGTCTGAAATATTCTTAAATCTTTTGTTGAAAAATAACAAATAACAAAAATATGTTTATGTATATGTTATGTCTTCTTTGTGTGTGTCCAGATCTGATTTATGAGCATGCAGAATTATAAATGCATGCGTACAAGCATATGATTTTGAGAATGACAAAATTAAAATTGCCGATAGGTTTTTCTAATATACTCTGGAAGTACAGATAACACTGTTCTAGGGTTGAAAGTTTGGATGTGTTGCTTTTTGCATAGATCAATGCATGAATAGTTATTCGTTGGACAACAAAACAAACGGCAGTTATTTGAAATGACAAAACTGTTATTAGCTTTTGTAAGTAATCAGATCGATAATGCTATTATGATAAACATTATCAATATATACGGAACTTCCTTCCTTCATTTGGTATTCATACTATTAAGAGTTTTCTCTTATACTCTAAGTTGATAAGCAACAAATGTTGTAGTGGAGACCAATGAATTGATCGAGAACTTGCACGTTCTTTAAGATCAATGATAAAGAAAGTAAACCATCATTCCACACTGAAGAATAACGAATAGCTAAAGTATAACTATTCAGAGGATGAAAAACTTTTTTCCAAATCACGAAAAGAAGAAGTTGATAGCCCCTTACTTATAAAGATAAATGAGTTTCCACCATTCTTTTCAATATTACATAATCTGCTAATTCATATGTTAAAATTCGATTTTTTTAAACCGTGGCTCTGTTCACATATTTTCCTTCTTTGTGTCCGCCATTCTAGATTTCTCTTCATTTTGTGCTACTAATGTTATTTCGCAATGAGTTATAGGCACTCAATAGCCTCTCTCGAACTATTTTGCTTTATACTGCGTCAAATGTCATATATTCTTGGTTTTGGTTATAAGTCAATGCTCTTCCTCTCAAACCCTACAGGTTCCATGGAATCATTTTGGACAAAATCATGCTATCCACGTGACATGATTTGCTACTCCTTTTCTTTCAGCATAAGGCACCGTGTTTTTCTACTCATTTAGTCATTTATCATTTTTATCATGTCTCATGAGTTTGATCCCTTGTTAGGAGGAATGGGTTCTTAAACTAAACGAATGCGGTTGGTTTAGTTGTTTGATCGTACTATTGATATTCTCAAGCATGAGTTAGGTTAACATCTCGATCATAGTTTGCCAAAGGTTCATTTCTTTGATATCATGAATATAGTTGAAGATCCTATTCTGCGGCATATATGTTTTCCTGTTTCGAATCGTTTGGCAGCATTTAATGGTGATATAACCGCATATGCGTAATTATTTTCTTTACTCATGTTTTGTCCTTCTCTATCTCTTTCATCCTTGAAGGTCAATATGTGTCACGCCTTGAACCCCAATAGGCTCGCAACACACCTTTGATGGTCGTATTGAATGCGACGTCTCAGGACGCTTTGCCGACCCAAACGAAACACGCGAAGACAAACGCAAGCGGAAGCAGAAATCAAACAACCCAGACAATAAATAATGACAAAAAGGCAGTATTTGCATAAATCAATAAACCCATAACGTAAGCTTGGCAATTACCTACAACATTCACAAATACACAACATCAAAAGGAAGCAGTGGTTGGGTAGCCTACTTTACTATACAAAAAGGGGAGGAGGGCATCCAAAGATGAAACGAAATATCAAATGCTTTGAAGTGGCTAGCAAGAGTCACCTAGAGGGGGGTGAATAGGTGATCCTAAACAGATCTATAAAATTTATGCGGATATAAAACAAGTTACAGAAGAGTCTGAATAAGATTCAGATTCAAGTTAGAATGATGTGCAGAATGTAAAGAATGAGATAAGGAGAAGAGGATCTGCACACAAGTTTATAGTGGTTCGGCTTATAGTAAGCCTACGTCCACTCTCCACGCTTACAGCCTACTGGCTGGATTTCACTATGTAATCAAGAGGAATTTACAGAATTTGAGTGATATCACTCTTGTGTATGATAGGACTCTCTATCTCACACAATCACTCTTACAGTAACCCTCAAAGATCTGAATGTTTTAGCTCAGAAAGACAAGAGAAATGATCGGAGTATGCTCAGACTTTGGACTTGTTGATTCTTGAATCTTATCTTCTTTTGCTGCTCGTGGTCTCCTTAAATATTCCTCTACATCCACACTAGCCGTTGGACATCTTGCAGAGGATCATCTTCCAATCTACACCTTGGACAGATTTGTTAAGGATTGAGTAGCCGTTAGATGACAAATTCTGAATCCCGTTGATTCTGGTCGCCCATATAATCAGAATCTTGGTTTTCATAAGTAGAGTTTTGTCCGTTGTAAACCATTCTTGTCTTAGTATTTGATTGTCAATCAATTTGATTAAGATTGAACAAATCAAAACTTTCCTTCTGTGAAATCCAAGCCAGATCACTAGCTGTTATTCTTCGTTCTGAATATTGCTTCTGAAGAATTACTGCGTCTTCGTCTTCTTCTGAAGAATTCAGCTTCTGAAGAATTTAGCGTCTGTCTGTGTCTGAATAATTTCAGCGTCTTTCTGCGTCTGAATATTTTCAGCGTCTTTCTGCGTCTGAATAATTTCAGCACATATATATATTCCTGAAACAAAAATAGTTCAGATTATTATGGAAGGTTTTGTCAACTTCAAAATCAGTAGGAATTTTCCTCAACATGCTTAAGGTCAGTCCCGGTCTCTGAACTGCACGTGATGACTATCCGTCACTCCAAACCTGAAAATGTTTAACAACGGGAGATGAGATAAATCTCAATAAGTAGACAACCTAAACCCCACATAGACCAATACGTACCCAGACGAGTCCCGACATGCGATCTAACAATTGACATATTTGAATTCACATAACACACTTACCTCGCCTCCAATCACACGCCAACTCTGCACATTAGTTAAACATTATAATGTGATAATAGTCCAAACATAGATCACGATCACCCGAACGTCATACACACGTGCATTTATCCAATTCAACCAATTACATTACACATGTGCATCCATCTAACTTTCACACGACTCGGGTCAACATCCATAGGTCCTTTCTCGCCACCCGCGTCAACACGCTCCACGCTGACAGGTCTCCGATTAATCCAGGCTTTGTCCCGCATCAACACACCTCAAGACCTTTCTCACGACCGGGTTTAACACCCCACGGGTCCTTTCTCACACTCTTACGACCAGCGTAAACACGCCTTAGGTCAACCCTCCGATCAATCCGGGTTTTGTCCCGCGTCAATACACCTCAGGACCTTTCTCATGACCCGGGTCAACACCCCACATGTCCTTTCTTACAACCCAGGTCAACACCCTATAGGTTGGTAGCCCTCCGATCGATTCGGGCTTGTTCAAGCAAACACACACACCACATAATTCAATCAATTTTCATGTCATTTAAATAATCAAACCATGCCATAATATACTCAATCGCCACTCATTCGAATCAATCCATGCGAGTATCAAATTCGTTTCTTAAGGCAGCACAAGTTAGTCACATTGTACAACCATCATTCTAACACATTTCAAGCACCCAATTCCAAGTCATAAACTCACTACAATAGCTCACAATTCCAGTATTCAAGCCGGACACAAACAGCCCACAAATCAACACGAATCATCCACTCTCGAGCATCGAAATTCACTCACAAGTGCCGCGACAATTTAGCTACACACGCGCCCATCATTTCATCACATTTGACTCACATTCCAAGCAATAAACTAACCAACATTAGTCCATGGAAATTGCAATCAAACCAGCCATGCACAATCACTATTCAACCCCTAAAATCACCACAATTTAGTCTAAGAACTAGCCACATGCAATCCTCCAATCGGGCCCTAACTTAGCCAACAAACCTGCACTAAACAAACCCTAAACAAGTCCGTATAATACTTAAAGTACTAAGTAGGGTTTAAGGAGTCACTTACCCAAGTTTGGTTCTGGAAAAACTAGCAAGGGCTCCAAAATGTTCCGGGCGAACAGTGGCGGCTCGGTGCGAGTGAGGGCGCGATGGCCACGGTGGCTGGCAAAGTGCTCGGCCACAGTTGGGCACTCGGCCCGGCGAGCTGGGCCACTCGGCCACGACCTGGGTAGCGGCTTGGGCTGTCCGGCCACGGCTGGGGCAGCTGTTGGGCGACTCGGCCACGGGCAAGGGCAGCGGTCGGTGAGCTGGGTGAGTGGCCGGGCTACTCGGCCATGGCCTGGGCTGTTGCTGGGATATTTGACCACAGCCAAGGCAGGCGGCCTAGTGCTCGGTGAGTGGCAAGCCGGGTTGGCTGGCTGGCAAGCCGGCCGGCTAGTTAGGTGACACGGCAGCAGCGACGGCGATGAGCTTAGCCAGGCAAGCCAGAGGGCGGTCGGCTAGCTGGGCGGCACAATGACAGCGATAGGGCAAGCGGCTACTGGGCAGTGATGGCGATAGGCTCGGCCAAAACGAAGTAGAGGCAGCCATGTTGTCGCTAGAGCAGCGGGGGCGACAACGGCCTAAGGGAAAGGCTGGGGCGGAGGTGGCGAGTCGGTGGCAATTAGGGCGGCACGGTGGCGTCATAGGTGGTTGGGCGAGGTCAGACGAGCTGGTTCGCCGAGCAGCGGCGGACACGGTGGTGAGCTGCTGCTTGCGCGCAAAGGGGAAGGAGGGAGGGAGGAGGGAGCATAGTCGATGTAATGTAAATTAACTTTTTGTTAAATTTATTTGATACATGTAGTTGTTATGTGATATATCGTGAGAGAGACCATGATATAAATGAAATTATACCATTATAGAGTTTTTTTTTAATTCACTTTTGTGAGGTTCAACCCTTAGTTTTCAAATGCCGATATCCTCATTAAAGGATGGATGGTAACACATAGGATGAATGATCCGCAAAATGCATTGTGAGGCACTTGATTTCTTCGTCTTGATTCTTGAAGCATATTTGATAAGCTTGGATATATTTATGAAGTACACACCTAAACTTCATTTGTAAGAAGTTACAACTTGACAAGTTATGTATAAACATAATATATGTTCCCAATTCTTTGACTTTGACAATAATTTAGAATTGCCCATGCTTTAATGATGAGATATACTAGCAGGCAAAAGGACACTATAAGTGTCATAACTTGTGTACGACGCTCACTTTGGTGCCATAACTTTTTTTCGGATTACTTTGGTGCCAAGTCGGAGGAAAAACGATCACTTAAGTGTCATAACTTTTTTTTGGATCACTTTAGTGCTAAAATTTTTGAAAAACGATCTCTTAAGTGCTAAAATTTTTGAAAAACGATCATTTAAGTGCTAAAATTTTTGAAAAACGATCACTTAAGTGCCAATCTCCGGCGAGACTCCGGCGAGCCACGTCAGCTTCAGAAATTAATAAAAAAATGCCACGTCAGATTTCCGACGAAAAATTGTGTACGGCACCGGAGTTGGCACTTAAGTGATCGTTTTTCAAAAATTTTAGCACTTAAGTGATCGTTTTTCAAAAATTTTAGCACTAAAGTGATCCAAAAAAAAGTTATGGCACTAAAGTGAGCGCCGTACACAAGTTATGGCACTTGTAGTGTACTTTTGCCTATACTAGCACCGATAATTTGTGATTGTAGAAAGTTATTTCTCATTTGAGAAAAAGTATTTCAGATGAGCTGCTTGACCAGGATCCAATATCGTATCAATTACCTAAAAATAATGAGAGGATAAATGTTTCGACCAATAATATAATATTATTTCAATGATTTGTTTGTACGCTATTCACATATGATTCTGGAAGATTTGAACAAACATTTCTTGAGTTGAAGTGTATGGTGATCGATAGTCAACATTTCATCTTTTATTCATATAAATGCACGCTTTTTATTAGTAAGTATTTGTAACCAATGCTCACAACAAATGACAAATGATCAAATCCAAAGCACAGACAAATCCATCTTCATCAATGGAAGTCAAGACCAGGGTCAAAACCACACTTGTAGGGGAAAGGACAGTATCTTTCCTGCTCCCCTTGGATTGTCTAATCGGCATAGAGTTGGACGGGGTAGCTTCTTGAATGGGTTCCTTTTGCTTTTACATTGAATGATATAAATATCGCAATCTATATATCCAATTTTCTAATCGTTTTCATTTTTGTGGTGTGATTATTATCTATTGATTGCAGAACATCCAACATCAATCTTCATTTAAAGAGAGGCTTCAAGGGTGGAATATTGCATGCAAACAATGTGCAAATGGAAAATTGGACATGGTAATTGTATATTCAATAAACTTCATTTCTTCTGCTCTCCTTAATTAGATAGACGATTCTAAAGAAGTAACTTAGATTCGACTGATTTGGTTTCTATAAACATGGCAAGGAGATGAAATGGATTATAGTGATGTATGTTAGCCGAAAGGATTAATAAAAACTCAGTTTTACATTATCACCTATTTATTATTAACTGCATTGAAATTTTTTTACTACCTTTGATGAGTAATAGCTTTGTACATGACTATCTTGAAATTTTCGCATGGTAATGAAGAGAACCGAAATCTATTATCTTTGCAGAACTATCGTCATGGACAGTCAAGAAGGATGTTTCGCTCAATTGTCGAGGTTGTCGAGTTTGTAATGGAGGCTTTGATAGATAAAGAGACACCAGGGAGTAGTTCTCTACATGTGAGTTGTAATAACCCTCAATAAGTGAGAATGTGAATGAAAGTTATTTTTACTTAACGCTTAGGGTGTGACTTTATTTGCGTGACAATTTAGGAGCAAGGTCCTCCTATTGTAATGAAAGGTTTGTCGAAGAAAGAGATATCTTCCAGTAAAAAAGAAAAAATTCCTCCATCCAAGTCATTGAGGATCTCTAGTGTAGAGAAAATCGAGGTTGAATATTCTTTGGAGGAATCATACAACAACCTCAAGAACATTTGCGGTAGGATATGGGCGGCACTAGGTTTTTTCTTTTGAAGCAAACTTTATGGCTTGATAGAAACATAGTTGCTTATATCTAATTATTTATTTGATTGTCTTTATGGAAGGCAAAGAATGGAAGACATATTTGAAGTCAAGCAGTGAGAATGAGGATGATGCATCTAGTGATGAAGAGACTTTAGTGAAAAAACTTGGACAAACAGCTCAAGCATCCATAGTTTAAGAGAAGAGCCTAAGATGACATCCACGACTTCAAATGTTTCTTCTCTAATATCTTATTTGATTCTATTTGTAAAACTAGTGAAAGTAAAGTCATTTCATTTAATCAAACTTATTCGGTAAAAGCTGTTTTGTTTGAACTATGAAACATAAAGCCTGTTTGTTAGCCGGCAACGGGGAAGGTAGAATGGTATTCAAGCTTTGATTTTCTTTCTTTTTGTTGTTCGCGACTTATATATTCATATGTATCTATATATTATATGTCTTTTGTGCATCCATATTTGTTTCATGAGTATGTAGAATTATGGAATGTATGTACCCAAGAATATATTTTTGCGGATGACAAAATTGAAATTGGTCAATTGTTGCCATTTTGCTAAGATATACTGGAAGAACTTTGCATAGTTAGATGTATGGGTCATTATCTATTATTCGTTATTCGTTGGACAATAACACTAAGGACAGTTGTTTGAAATGCCAAACCTTCATTAGGTTTTGTAACTAATTTGGCCGTTAATTCTGTTATGGTAAACATTATTAATGTATACCGATCTCATTTTCTTTAATTGTGTTACTAGAGTTCATCGTTCCCTAGGAAGTTCGTCATATCGCCTCCTTCACTATAAAGATAAGTGCCACGTACTTTACTTTAATTTTCTTTATTGATTTGAGAATGTTTGTCCATGAGATATGATCTAGCTACAATGAGGCCACTAATAGGTGTGACATTCCGAATTTCGACCCAATTTTGGGATTTATAAAGCGTGTATTTCATCGGTGCGTTTATATTTAGGTCTCGTCCAGAACTGATCACTCACAGGTTATTTTTAAAATTGAGATTTCGCTAAAATCGCACTCGATCAAATTTGGCCGTTATTTAGAGCCCGAACTGTGATGTCGAATTTCTTGAAGTTTCGTGATTAATTTAAGCAAAAATACACCAGAAGTGCTATAACTTGTGTACGGCGATCACTTTGGTGCCATAACTTTTTTTCGGATTATTTTGGTGCTAAGTCGAAGGAAAAGGGATCGCTTAAGTGTTAATTTGGCCGGAAATCCGACGTAGCATTTTTTATTAATTTTTTAAGGCGATGTGGCTCGCTGGAGGATAAGTCAGCATGTACAGTCAGCATTTTTTATTTTAAATAATTTTTTTCCAGCATATACAATCAGCATTTTTTATTTTAAATAATTTTTTTCTCTTCTTTTTTTCCTTTCTTTTCTTTTTTTTTTCTTTTCTCCCCTCGCCGGCTGGTTGCCGATGGCCGACTGGCCATTGGCAAAGCTCGGGAAGGGCTGGGCGAGGCCGGCCTTGCCCATGGCCTGCGAGGGGCGGCCTTGCCAGATCTGGGCGAGGCGACCCTCGCCGGCGACAGGCTAGGCCGCCCCTCGCTGGCCCAGGCGAGGGCTACCCTCGCCGGCATCGGGTGAGGGAAGCCCTCGCCTGGGCGGGCGAGGGTTGCCCACGCCCGACTCAGCTGAGGGCGACCCTCGCATGCCCAGGCGAGGGCTTCCCTCGCCCGACACTGGCGAGGGGCGGCCTTGCCTGTCTCCGGCGAGGGTTGCCTTGCCTAGATCTGGTGAGGCCGCCCAGATCTGGCGAGGCCGCCTAGATCTGGCAAGGCCGCCTCTCGTCGGCCATGGGCAAGGCCGCCTCTCGTCGGCCATGGGCAAGGCCGCCCTTGCCCAGCCCTTCTCCGGCTTTGCCAGTGGTTGGCCAGCCACCGGCAACTGGCTAGCGAGGGAAGAAAAGAAAAAAAAGAAAAGAAAGGAAAAAAATTATTTAAAATAAAAAATGTTGACTGTACACGCTGGAAAAAATTATTCAAAATAAAAAATGCTGACTGTATATGCTGACTCATTCTCCGGCAAGCCACGTCAAAATTAAAAATTAATAAAAAAATGCCACGTCGGATTTTCGGCCAAATTAGCACTTAAGTGATCTCTTTTCCTCCAACTCGGCACCAAAGTGATCGCCGTACACAAGTTATAGCACTTCTGGTGTATTTTTGCCGATTAATTTAATTGGACGGTATCAATATTATTGTGGCTAGTGTCGATATTACCCAGAATTAGTGAAAAGTGAAATTTGGATCGGGTGTGGATTTTGACTAATAGAACTCCCTCTTAGTGTATTTTAGTTAGTATTTTTGACCTTTACCTAATTTATAAATTTGGATTTTCCATGGACCGTCGGATCGACTTCGAGTTCGAACGTGGGCCATTGGATCGCATCATTGAGTTGACTCTCTCTCTCTCTCTCTCTCTCTCTCTCTCTCTCTCTCTCTCTCTCTCTCTCTCCTTTGCCCGCGTCCCCTCCCCCTACACACGTCCCCTCCCTTCAACCCCATGTAGACTACCCACCTACTCTCTTTCTCTTTCTTTCTTGTTCCTTCCTTCTTCTTCTTCCTCCTTTACCCTTCACTGCTACTCCCGCTCCTCTTTTGCCTAACCGCCGCTCACCCAATCGCAGCTCGCTGGCCGTTCGCCTCCTGATTTCCATACATCGCCATCTTGCCATTGCCGCACCGCCAGCTCGCCAAGCATCTCGCTGCCCAGCTCACTGCTTAGTTGCTTGCTTATCCCGTCGTTGCCCAATAGCCGCTCATCTCATCGTCATTGCCGTTCCGCATGCCTGCTCGCTCACCAGCCAGTCAGGCCACATGCTTGCTTGCTTGTAGCCGCCGTCGTCGCCCATGAGTCTTGCTCGGCTAGCTCGCTCACCAGCCAGTTGGGTCGCACGCCTGCTCGTTCGCCCGTCGCCTTCGCCTACCTAGCTCGCCATCGCCATTGGCCGCTTGCCCAACTGGCCAATCGTGTTGCCTAGCTTGCCCAGGCCGTTGCCTGTCTGCCTGGCCACTACCTCAGGCCGTGGCCGAGTGATCCCAGCCAGTGCCCTTGTCGTGCCGTGCGCCTTGCCCGTGCCCAGCCGCTTACCAGTCGCTCGCCAGTCCACTCAGCTTGCCCGTGCCCAGCCGCTTACCGTCGTCTGTTCGAGTGCCATGCCAGAGCTGAGCACCTCGTCTGTGGCATAAGGTCGTGCCGAGGCCTTGTCCGTTGGCCGGCCACTGCGCCCTCGCCCGCGTCGAGCCCACCGCTGCCCCGACTGACCATTTAGCCCCCTTTCTGGTTTTCCATGGGCCAAAACCTAGGTGAGTGACCTCTTAATTGCTATTTAGTACTTTGGGTATTATTAAACTTGTTTAGAGATTGATGAGTGTTAGTTTAGTGACTAAGTTAGGTATGGATTAGTTAATTGAATGTGATTAGTTTATGGATTATGTGGTGGTGATTTGTGTGGCTAACTTAGTGATTGATTGAGACGGGTTCAATGACCGAGTTGTCGTGGCGTTTACGGGGGAAATCGATGCTTGAATGTGGCCGACTTGAAGGTCAGGTTAGTGGGTTAATGTGATGAGCATAACTTGAATTTGAATAGTATGACGTGTTAGATTTGTATTGGAAAATTGTGTATGGCGTTTATGCATGAGAAATGTCCTGAGGCGTGGTCACGTGGGACTAAGCCCGGATTGATCAGAGGGCTGCCAACCTGAGGTGTGGTTACGCGGGGTGTGGCTAAAAAGGCAAGAAATGAACTGAGGCGTGGTTACGCGGGTTGAGAGAAATGTCCTGAGGTGTGGTTACACGGAACTAAACTCGGATTGATCGAAGGGCTGCTAACCTGAGGCGTGATTACGCGAGTGTGGCTAGAAAGGCAAGAAATGACCTGAGTCGTGGTTGCGCGGGTCGAGAGAAATATCTTCAGGTGTGGTTACGCGGGACTAAGCTCGGATTGTTCGGAGGGCTGCCAACCTAAGGTGTGGTTACGCGGGTGTGACTAGAAAGGCAAGAAATGATGTGAGGCGTGGTTATGCGGGTCAAGAGAAATGTCCTGAGGTATGGTTACGCGAGATTGAGCCCGGATTGATCGGAGAGCTGGACCTGAGGCGTGTTGACGCGGGTCGTGGTTAGTTGGTTGGACATGCATGCGAAATGTATTTGGTTGAATTGGGTGAATGTACGTGATTATGGCGCTCGAGTGTTTATGTTATGTTCTTGAGCTATTATTGCATTATTGTGATTTAACTAATGCGCGGAGTTGGGGTGTGATTTGAGGCGAGGTAAGTGTGCATGAGAATTCTATTATGTCGATTGCTAGATTACATGTTGGGACTCGTTTGAGTACACATTGGCCTAGGTGGGCTTTAGGTTGTCTGGTTATTGAGATTTATTCTCATTGATGTAATACAAATCATTTCAGATCCTCGACCCTAACCTTGATCATGCCGCCACCTTGGCGTTTTGGGGTCCTTATGCATACGGTGCATGAGGAGACTGAGTATCCAGTAGGTCCACATCAAACTTATATTAGGCACCCCACTACGGTATGGGTAGACGTAGGCCTAGACGACTTGCAGCATCACACTTATTTGGCCTGGTTTTTTTGTGACGGGTTGGAGTTAGTTGGCCTAATCCAGGATTTTGAGAGACAACAGCACGGCAACGAGGATGCCATGGATTGGGAGCCCGGGGACCTGTATGCTCCTAATGGTGAGATTCTCGACTTCGAAGATCCTCTGGAGAACCATGGTCCCAAACCTGAGCCCGTACCAGAACCCGTAGCGCCTGTGGATCTTGAGCTCGAAGAGGAATTTGAGGAGTCTAAACCTAAAGGAGAGCCCGAGCTTGTGACAGAGCCTATGGAGTCCGAGCCCGAGGAGGAGCCGAGTAACGAGGAAGAGCCGATCAAGATCAACTCTGACACGGAGTCGGAGTTTTCGGAGTCTGATTCAGATTGGGCGCCGTATGAGTGTTTGAGTATTGGGCTTAGAAGCTTTTGGTAGAGCCTCTTTTGTATGACCAACTAGTCTACCTTACCACCTGTCCCTTTTTGATGATAATGGTGGATGTTAACCCGAGGATCCCAATGTCTGCTTGTATGGCCAAATGTTGTAAGTGACTGTTTTCCATTGTTATGAAATTATTGTTTTATGCTGTTATTATCTCTTTGTCATTATCTATTGTCTGGGTTGTTATATTTCGCTTCTGCTTGCGTATTCATATGGGTATTTCGTCTGGGTTGGCGACACATCCTGGGACGTGGCATTCGATACGACTGTCGTAGGGGTGTCGCAAGCCCGTTGGGGTCCGAGGCGTGACAATAGGTCTAACGGAGCTACATATTGTACATGATCAAATAAGAGGCATTGGCTTGCGCCTCATTCTACTTCGGCTTGAGCTGCTCGATCTCATGCTTAGAAGGCTTCATGGGTAGACTTCACTACCATCTCCGACATCGAGGGTAAGCATTCAGGGTTAACCTTACGGTTGATGCACTCTAAGGATGCTTGATGCTCCTCCCTGTCCGCTTCCTTATCTCGGGCTTGGGTAATCGTCTGCGGGCTTAGTCGTGCCAAGCATTCTCAATGTAGTCCACATTCCTTTGGTAATACTTTGATAGGGATTTGTCAAGGCTCTTATGGATGAGGTCCAATTGGATTTGATCTGACCTTAGAATAGGCGAGATTTCTTGAAGATCATTGTATTGTTGGATAAGCCGTGGGGATAATAGGATGTGCACCCCCGGAATCCCACTAATAGGATTGGGTTATCCGACTTATGAGTAAGACGCACCACATTAAATCGAGCCCAACATAAGTGCCATGAGAGTTCTTTAGGAGTGATTTTTTTTTAATTAATTAACCATTCAGAAAAATAAATCTTTTAGGAACAAATTTGGCTTTTTGCAATAACTTTTTAATGGGATAATTGTGGCCACTAATCTCATGTATGCCCATGCCAAGACCAAATTCTTTGTTGCGGGAAAGGAACCATAGTTGGAAAGTGTAACAGGTGCATGTATACTTCATTCCTTATACTGCTTCAAACGGGTGAGAGAGAGGAAAGTCTCCGAGTTGATGCAAGAACACACTTGTCTAAATTGATATGCAGCTAATGGGTTGAGTGCATTCCTAGTATGAGGAATAATTGCAAAACCAAAATAAACTGAGATAAAGACCCTAGTGGATTGAGTAGACAAGTATTATTATACGATTTCAAAACCTTTTCCATCTCAATTTCAATTCTAAAAAAATTATGATAATTCAATTTAGATATGTACAAATTGACATATGATGTGTCCAATAGGCCGATCCAAATGCTTTCATCTCATAAGTTGAAGGGCCCATAAGAAATACATACAGTAAATTTTTTCCTATTCCCCTTCTTATTCTTTTTTATTTATCTTTTTTCCTTTCTTTTTTTTTTTGGTAAAGGTAAATGTATAAAAAACTTTTCAAAGACCAAATACAACCTAAGCACAACCCACTACCTGAACCTATTAGGACAAAAAGGATGTCCACACAGGGTCAAGAAAGGATCTGCAGGAACTATACAACAGCCAGAAGCCAAGATGAGACAACAATGCCCACGGGAAGTAGGTCGACGTCTTAAAACTCCGCCATCCGCTGAAGAAGACACCAGAGTATCCAGTATCAGTACTAACAAAATATGGAAGGAGGAAGGTCCCATTTTCTCTGTAAGATGCGGTTTCTAAATGAGTCCTCAACTCTCCCCATAGAGATAGCCTTGTCCCTGACGACTTTAAGAAGGTGCTTACGCATGCCTGGGATGAAGATGCTCTCATTTCTGAATATCGCATTGTTCCTTACGGTCCAAATAATGTGGCATAAAGCTCCGAAGGAAAATCTAGATATGCAGTTAGCAAAAGAGGAACCTCCACATACTTGTATTGCCCACATAATATGCTCATTCCACGGCCGATTCCGCCAGGGAAGATTGCACTTTGTCGCCCAAAGATACGCCAGACGACTGGTAGCGGTACATTCAAAGAATAGGTGATTGATTGAGTCCGGCACAGAACCACAGAAAACGCATACAGCATCCTCATCAATCCTGTGATATTGTAACAGAAACACCTGGGTAGGTAACCGGTTAAGCGTTATCAGCCAAAGGAGGAAAGCATGACGGGGCGCTATATGATGGTCCCAAATAAAGACATGCCAAGGTGTTGAAAGCCATTTCCTGCGGATATGATTCCAAGCACTAGTAACAGAAAAAGTTTTAGATGGTAGGAGAGTCCAAATAAAGTTATCCACCGAGGTATTCATACTAGTTGGAGGAGCATCCATCCAGCTGAGGATAGTAGCAAGAGTGCTAGAATGCTGCCATGACCCATCGATGAAAGACCGGACTGTAGTCTCCCGAGGAATGTGAGACCGGTACATCTCTGCATTACTGAAAAGTTGGTAGAGCGGGCCCCTACTGTGCCACCAGTCAAACCAGAAGGAGATTGAACGCCCATTTCCTATCTCCCACCTGAACAAAGATTGGGCTGTGCTACGTAAATCTAGGATTTTCTTCCAAGTCCACGAGCAAACCGTAGGTTTGGACACCACCCAAAAGTTTTCTTTCTTTAAAAATGTGGAGTGAATCCATTTGCACCACAAAGACTCTTTGTCCGTAAAGAGGAGCCAAATGTGCTTCAAGATCATAGCCTTATTGTAATCCTCCAGTCTACGAATGCCTAGGCCACCCTCCTCCTTGGGTAAGCAAATTGCGTTCCAAGCTACCTTAGCTCCACCAACACCAAGGTCAGGACCTTTCCAAAGGAACTGTCGCAGTATAGCCTCAATAGTAAGAAGTACTGATTTGGGCAGAGAAAAGATAGTGGCCCAGTAAACTTGAATGGAATGCAATACCGCCTTAATGAGTTGTAGGCGACCAGCAAAAGAGAGAAAACGTTGAGACCAAGATCGGGCCCGAGCAGTGATGGAATCAATCAAAGCTTTACAATCCTCCTTACGCAGTCTGGAAGAAATAATAGGCACCCCAAGGTATCGAAATGGAAGTGTGTCCCGCTGGAACTCAAGGCATTGGGTTAACTGGTCTTGTAACTCCTGGGTTCCCCCCGAGATAAATATGTTACTTTTTGCGTTGTTCGGTCTTAACCCAGACCAAGCAGAGAACAAGAGGAGGGATTCCTTTAATAGTTCAACCGACCTCAACTGGCCTTCTGAGAACAGCAGTACATCATCGGCGAAGAAAAGGTGTGATAGTCGAGTCTTCTTGCATCTCCAGAACCAGCGAAATTCGGGCATATCAGTTTTAGCCTTCAGGATGCCAGAGAAAACTTCCATAATCAGAATAAAAAGGTATGGCGATAATGGGTCTCCCTGGCGAATGCCCCTAGAGCTCCCAAAATAGCCATGCAATTCTCCGTTAATGGAGATCGAGTATTTTGGTGTGGACACACAATCCATAACCAGCTTGATAAGGGAAGGAGGGAAGTTGAAAGCCATCAGTACCTTTTCTAGAAAGGCCCAATCCACTGTGTCATAGGCTTTTTGAAAATCCACTTTTATAGCACACTTTGAGAGGTAAGGCCGGTGGTGGAAATGAGCAAATAATTTTTTCCTTTCCGTTTTTTCCTTTTCCCTTTTACCCCGAAGGACTCCACCATCACCATCTGCACATGCACGCATCCTTCACCACACAACGTCCCCCCATGAACGCTCATGCTCCATGGCCTCGCCACTGTGGTTGACCCGCCATCCACCACGACCATCTTACACCACCCGGCCTCCTCTCTCTCTCTCTCTCTCTCTCTCTCTGCAACTCAAACTTGAGGTGATTCGCTCTCTCTACAACTCAAACTTTAGGTGGCATGGAATCCATTTGAGGTGCGGGGCCTCAAACGTGAGTTAGCTGTCTCAAATTTGCTACCATGGTGACCTCAGGTGTGAAGCCGCGGCGGTCCCAACCTCAAATAGGGCCGCGTTGCCTTGGCATGTAACGTCCTCAATTCACCCACGTTCAGGATTAATAAAATAGATGATTATTTCTCATTTCGTTTTAGTGAGTCTCGCCCTGAACTGATCATTCTTGGAATACTGACCATTTGGGAATGACTAACTAGGAAAAACGGTGCGTGAACCCAAGAACTCGATCGTGAATCGAGTCCGATTCCGAGAAGCAACGAGAGAATATTTTGTATCGATATGGGCCGGTCCAAGGAGAGTGACGGATTTGATTCGACCGACGATGTACGTTCGGGTAGCGGGTGATTCCACACTACCGGGAGTACGCCCGGCGAACTAACCCGAACTTATTCCGGACGACCGCAACCCCTGGGACTAGCGATAAATCCTCGTGTTCTCTTGGGAATCGAGACCGTCACGACTCGAGTAGCCCTAGGTCGATATGCGTAACCCTTAAATAGCCGCCCGTTAGTGAGAGACACTAAAATTGCAAATTGAGCGAAATCGATTATGGAATTGAGTTCGGACTTCGGTGCTGAATTTCGGGGGCGTACGCGACTATTTTGCAAGGACGCTGTCATTTTTATGTGACCACTCATATTTGGGGTCGGTAGAGTCGAAAATTGGAAATTTGACCCGGGACCGGAAAATTACCGTTTTGCCCCTATACCCCTAAGCTTGGATTCCGAATTTTGGGGTTATTTGGGGAATATTTTGGAGTTTTAGAATAGCTTGTTTCAGCCCAATAATGCTGAGAATAATGGTCCATAATGCCCTCAAGATATTAGCAAGACTTGATCTTGACCATTGAAATAAGGACTTGATAGTCATTTGTTGGATAGTTGGTCACCAACCCCACTCACCAATTTGGTTAAGCTCTCCACTCACTCTCTCTCCTCCCATTTTTCACCATTTCATCCGGCCATTTCCTCTCTCCCACGACAACTCCCTCCTCTTCATCTTCCTTCATTTGGCCGTGAAAGGCCAAGTCAAGCCGGAGCGCCGCCGCTCGCCAATGCCGCCGTCGGTGCTGCCGCCGTGAGCTGCCGTCCCCCTCGCCTCACCACCACCATCCGGCCGCCCCTCTCTTGCTCCCTCTCCCCTCCTCGACCACCACCGATCAGCCCCCGCCTAAGACTGCCGCCGTCCGCAAGCCACCACCGCTCGCGCCGCCGTGAAGGCCGCCTATCGCTGCCGCTTGCCCCGCCGCTGTTTAGCCGCCCTCGCCTTCTGTCCAGCCTAGTTGGGAGCTTAGGAATCCAAGTGAGTACAACCCTAAACCCTAATTAGGCTAATGTGTGTTTCTAGATGAGTTTTAGGGATTAATTAGGGTAATTTAGGGGTTAACGTGCGAAGGATGTTAAGGGCTATTATTGTGGCTGATTTGACAGTTTAGCGTGATAATTTTAATGAGGTTTAGCTGCTTAGAATGTGCTGTGCGATGGCTGGAAATATTGGATTGAATCGGCCCAAGTTCGGTTAAGTTCAGGTTCAACTGTGGAATATGGAGCGTGTCTCGCATTTTCCTCATGGCGGCTGATTTAAGGGATGTCTTGGAGAGCCAAATGGAGTATTTTGAGGATGTTTATCAACCTAGAGTGAACTGTTTAGTGGCTGTCCATACCGGGATTAAACTAGACTAGGCGCGATCAATTTGGGGTTTAGTTGTATAATTACCGGGAATGTTTGGAATGACTGATTGGGTGGCTGAATTGTCCTTGGCTGTGATCAATTTTTGTGATGCCATGTATGATGCCTAGGGTGACCAAAAATGGAGTAGCATGACGGGCCTCGAGTGCGCGAATTCATGTTGATCTAATTGTGTGATTTCTATGTGTGAATTATATACCGTGCAAGAGTGCTTTGAATTGCTTTCATGGTCATGCTAATATGTTAGTTGGGCATATTAAAATGCGGATTGAGCATATTGTGGCGTTGTTTTGAATAAATAGCCAAATCATATTGAGTGCCCAACGTGAACGTTATGGCTATGAGTGTGCATCTCAAGCATGGACATGGCATGTACATTATGCATGTGCGCACGAACGGCATGCGCTTGTGATCACTTAAATCGCCCTGATGTGTTTTACGCGGGGCTCAGATAATAACTGATGTATGTAAGTGTGTAATCACATAATGCCTTGATGCGTTTTACGTGGGGTATTGAACCCGTCCTGAGGGGTGTTACGCGGGACAATACCCGGATTACCAGAAGATGACCAACCTGAGGCATTTTATGCGGGTTTTGTGTCATGAGCCTGATGCGTTTTACGCTGGCCAAAGACCGATCTCGAAGTGATAGACCTGATGCGTTTTACGCGGGTCAGATGAGAATTAATAAATTGCAAGTGTGCAAGAATGCAAGTGTGCGAAAATGCATTGATGAAACATGAGCATGAGTGTGAGCACAAGCATATGCATGACATGCGTCGTGGCTGAGTGATGTGCATACACATGCCGTGGTTGAGTTCTGTGCCACCATTGCAATTATATATAATGTGCCTAACCTACAGGGTCAATCGAGTATTGGATTTGGGCCTAAGGACCTAAGTCATTTACATTCGGATTTGTGTGTTATTTAGTGCTCGTCAGGAGGTGCATGTTAGCCTAGTTTAGGTTTAAGGAACCTACTCGCTGAGATTTGTTCTCACTATTGTATAAACTCAATTTTTCAGACCCCCGGCCTTGAGATGCCCGTAGTGCCTATTCGTTTTGGGATTCCTTACCGGATAGACTGGGAGGAGACGGTATACCCCGTCGAGAACGGGGATTTCTTTGTTAGATATTTGTCTACAGTTTGGGTTGATTCGGGTGAGGAGCTTGACCAGGCCCACAGATTCATAGGGTGGTATATTAGGGACCATACAGAGACCTACGGGCCTCTTCGATCTTTTGAGGTCCCGTTTACGGATGCCGGGGATGTTGACTCTCAGTGTCCCGATGGGGTCTTGGCGAGCCCTGATCGTGCGCCGAAGGATGGGGATTCAGACCCGGAACCGATGGATTCGGAGGATGAGGAACCAGAGCCCATGAAGCGGGACATGGAGTAGGACATGGAGCAGGAGGATGAGGCCGAGCCGATGGATTCTGAGGAGTCAGCTGTGGCCGAGTCCGAGCAGGATTCCCTAGACTTTAAGGTTGAGCTGTCTGATAGCTCTTCCGAGTCATCGAGATCCGACTCGGACTGAGTTCCGTAGGTTTAGTCTTAACTCTAGATAGATCGAGTTAGTACCTTTTTGACCGGAGCCCCTTCTAGTTTTAGTAACCCCGATCGTTCGGGCCACTTGCCCCTTTTTGTTAGTAGTGGCCATTGACCCGCTTTTGATTTTTGGAGCGTAAGTGTAAATGGATGTTGTATATGGTTCCCAATATCAATGCAAGTGTATATTTGTTCATGTTGTTGGTTGTGTGGTTATCCTTCGTCAGGTGTTATTATACTGTACGGGTGTTATAATACTTCCACATGTGCTTTAATCTCTGTCGTGTTGGACGTTGGGTCTGCGATGCGTCCTGGGACGTCGCAATCGAATCGATCTCGGTTGGGTTGTCGCGCGCCGTGGGGTTCGGGGCGTGACATGACAGCCCTAGACCTGGGTCCTATGGACACGATTGTTAGAGGGGCATGATGTACAACGTGACATAGTGGTGATGGATCTATGCAGGTTTGTGAAAATTCCCTAAAAGGGCATTCCGAAGTTAAAACTCAGCACATAAATTGATACAAGGTGCATCATAGCTAAACATGCATTAATCATGCTAAATTTGGGTAGAGATAATTAAGGATGACATGCCACCTAAAAACAAACTTAACTCGACCCATTTTTTAAGTTCGAATTCTATGTGGGTGGGGCCTCGGATTAAATCACAAAAGATATATACCTTTATATCTTGTAACGTCCTGAAATTCGCCCATTTCCGGGATTAATGAAATAGACGATTATTTCTTATTTCATTTTAGTGAGTCTCGCCCGAAACTGATCACTCTCGGGATACTGACCATTAGGGAATGGCTAACTAGGAAAACGATACGTGGACCCAAGAACTCGACCATGAATCGAGTTCGATTCCGAGAAGCGATGAGGGAATATTTTGTGCCCATGTGGGCCGGCCCGAGAATGGTGACGGATTTGGTTCGACCGACGACGTAAAATCGGATAGCGGGTGATCCCGCACAACCGAGAGTACGCGCGGCGAACGATCCCGAACTTATTCCGGACAACCGTGACCCTTGGGACTAGCGATAAATCCTCGCGTTCTCTAGGAAATCAGGACTGTCATGACTCGAGTAGCCCTAGGTCGATACGCGTAACCCCTAAATAGCTGTCCATTAGTGAGAGACGCTAAAATCGCAAATTGAGCGGAATCGATCGTGAAATTGAGTCCGGACTTCGGTGTCGAATTTCATGGGAGTGCGCGACTATTTTTGCAAGGACGACGTCATTTTTATGTGGCCAAACATATTTGGGTTCGGTAGAGTCGAAATTGAAAAATTTGATCCGGGACCGGAAAATTACCGTTTTGCCCTTGTACCCCTAAGTTGGAATTCCGAATTTTAGACTTAATTGGGCAATATTTTGGGGTTTAAATTAAGGTCCTATCAGCCCCAATAATTCAAAAAATTGAGGACAAGATTGCCCCTCCAATATTTGAACTAGATTGGATCACAACCCTTGGATTACGGGTAAAATGGGCATTTTGAAAAGTGGTTCACCAACTCCCACTCACCCATTGTCTATAAACTCTCTATTCTCTGTCTCTCCTCTCATTTTTCTCCCCTCACCAGCCGGCACACCCCCCCTCTCTCTCACTCTCTCCCGATTTCTCCCTCTCTTGGCCGCCGGTATGCCGCCGCAGCCGCCGCTCGCCGGGGACTGCTGGCCGCACGCCACCGCCATTGCCAACACCCTGTCCCACCATCACCATCACCATTCCTTCCCTCTCTTCCTCCCCCTCTCAGCCGTGATTCTCTCTCTCCCTCTCGGCCTCACGCCGCGCCGTCGCCTGTGCCGCCGCCAGGAAGGCCACCCGTCGCCGCCGCTGCCCCGCCTCTGTCCAGCCACCCTTGCTGCTGGTCCCGCCTCATTTCAAGTGAGTATTACCCTAAATCCTAATTAGGATAATTTGCATTTCTAGATGGGTTTTAGGGGTTAATTAGGGTATTTTAGGGGTTAAATGGTGGAGGCTATTAAGGGCTCGTTTTGTGGAATTTTTGGTGACCAAGGATGATTATTTAGTTGAGGTTTAGCAGCCCGTATAGTACTGTGATGTGGCGAAGCATAGGTGCCAAGATTTGGCCAAAATTGTGGACTTAGCGGGTGAAATTGATAGATCGAGTGGTGGCTGTTCTTGTGGCTATTCTACGAGCTTAGTGCGATAAATTAATGGAAGTTTAGAGGCCCGAGAAGCACTGTTAAATTAATGGAAGTTTAGAGGCCCGAGAAGCACTGTTCAATGGCTGAATAGATTGGATCGGAATGGCCCAAGTTTGGAGTAAGTTTGGGCCTTAAATATGGTTTTAGTGCGCGCCTTATTTGTTCTTTGTGGTGGCTGTTTAGAATGATGTTTTGGGGAGTTTAATGGAGCATATGAAGATATTTATTGGTCTAGAATGACCGATGCGGGGGCTACCCACAATGGGAATTGAATTGGGCAAGGCGCAATTAATTTGGAGTTAATCGTGCAATCCCAGGAATGATCGCTTTGATCAATTAACGGGCGAAATGGTCATTGTTTGTGATTGATTTTATGATGCCATGTCGCACGTCTAGCGGGACTAAGAATGGAATAGCTTGGCGGGCCTTGAATGCACGAATTTTTGTTGACCCGATTGTGTGATTATGCGCATGGATTGTGTGTCAAGTTGTGCCATGGCTGTTTGAATTGATTGACTAATTGGGCATGTGGATTCATGAGATTGAATATGCGTGGTGCAAGTGAATGCCCAAATGTGAACATTATAGCCATGAGTATGCATTTCCAGCATTGGCACGACATGTGCATATACAAGTGTGCCCGAGTGACATGTGCATTGTGATCACCTAAAATTTCCTGATGCGTCTTACGCGGGATTCAGATAAAAATTGGTGCTTGTGAATGTGTGATCACAATAAACCCTGATGCGTTTTACACGGGGTAGTGAACTCGTCCTGAGGCGTGTTACGCGGAACGATGCCCGATTTACCGGAAGATGACCAACCTGATGCGTTTTACGTGGGTAATGTGTCATGAGCCTGATGCGTTTTACGCGGGCCAGAGATCGATCTCGAAGTGTTAGACCTGATGCGTTTTACGAGGGTCGGAGGAGAAATTGATAAATGGCAAAAATGCTAGCATGTAAGTGTGCGATAATGCATCGATGAGGCATGAGCATGAGTGCGAGCACAAGCATATGCATGACATGCGTTGTGACGTAGTGATGTGCGTTTATGTGCCGTGAATGTATTCTGTGGCATGATTGCGATTATTTATTAAATGTCTAACCTGCAGGGTCAAGTAAGGTTCGGATTTGGGCCCGAGGGCCTGAATCATTTATGTTTCGATTTGTGTGGTTGTTTAGTGCTCGTCAAGAGGTGCATGTTAGCCTAGTTTAGGTTTAGGGAACCTACTCGCTGAGATTATTCTCATTGTTGTTTAAACCACATTTTCAGACCCCCAGCATTGAGATGTCCGAAGTTCCGATTCATTTTGGGATTCTGCTCCGGATAGAGCGGACGAGGACGATACACCCCGTAGGGAACGGGGAGTCGTCTATTAGATACTATACTATAGTATGGGTGGACGTGGGGGCGACGCATTACCAGACCCACGAGTACGTAGCGTGGTGCTTCAGGGATGGTCTCCGAGAGTATGGTCTCTCCGAACTTTTGATGTCCTGTTTACAGGGCAGGGCACGAGATATCCCCGGTGTCCCAATGGGGAAGTGACCGACCCTGGTACTTCAGCTGGGGAGAGCTTGAGCTCCGATGGTGTTCCTGTAGAGTATGAGGTGGATGAGGCCGATCCAGTGAACATGGATTTGGATGACGGAAAGTCGAAGCCGCTCGAGGAGGACCCCGTATCGGAGGCCGAGCCGGAGGATATGGTCTCGGAGGAGGAGGCTGCAGAGGCCGAGTCTGAGTCGGACTCATCGGGTTCCGAGGAGGAGATGCCAAACAACTCTTCGTCTTCGAAGTCTTCTGATTCCGACCCAGACTGGGCACCGTAGGAGCTAGCGTTCGCTTCAGATTAGTAGGGCCAGTACCTTTTTGACCAATGCCCCACCTTTAGTAGTAAACTGACCCCCGAGCCACTTACTCCTTTTTGTTAGTAGTGGCCTCTGACTCGTTTTTGGTTTTTGGTGATCGGGTTGTATATGGATATTGTATATGGTTCTCAATAGTAATGCACGTGTTTATTTTGTAACCTTGTTATTCGTTTGTGGCTATCCTTGATTTGGTATTATAGTATTTTACGAGTGTTTTTAATTACTTTCGCATGTGCTTTAAATCTCTGTGTTGGGCGTTGGGTCGGCGACGCGTCCTGGGACGTCGCACATCGAATCGACCACGGCAGGGATGCTCGCGCGCCGTAGGGTTCGGGGCGTGACATATCTTGCATGGGTTGGGTGTAAGAGGGAGCCCCAACCAAATAGCCTGTCAACACCCTTAGACTAATTAAAGCATTGGGATACATGGACCGGCACACTAGCCCTAGATTTTACAAGTATGAAACTAGATGATCAAGATTGTTGTGTAACATGTTGGAGATTATATATGGATTAATACTACAAAAAACCTCAAACTGGTACACCTATGACAAATTTATCATAAACTAATTTTTTGACCACTAAAAACCCCAAACTGATATACCAATGACAAATTTATCCCAAACTAATTTTTTGACCACCAAAAACTCCAAATTGATACATTTATGACAAATTTACCCTCTGTTAGTTTCCGTTATATTGGATTAATAAAACAAAAAATCACAAAATTATACATCTATGACAAACAAAGGGTAAAACATAAAATCAGTACATCCATCAAATGTCGTGTGTCATTTAACAAAATAATTTGACAATATAATTTAATGAAAATAAATTGAGAGTAAAATTGTTACATATGTACCGGTTTGAGGTTTTTGGTGGTTAAAAAATTACTTTTGGGTAAATTTATCATAGGTGTATCGTGACATTCTAAATTTCGACTCATTTTTGGGATTTATAAAGCGTGTATTTCGTCAGTATGCTTATGGTAAAATCTCGCCCGGAAATGATCATTCTTGGGTTATTTTTCTTAAATTAGAGATTTCGCTAGAATCGCACTCGATTGAATTTGGCCGTTATTTAGAGCCTGAACTTTGATGTCGAATTTCTCGGAGTTTCGTGAAAAATTTAATTGGATGATGTCAATATTATTGTGGCCAGCGTCGATATTGCTCGAAATTGATGAAAAGTGAAATTTGGCCCAAGTGCGAATTTTGACTAGTAGACCTCCCTCTTAGTGTATTTTATTTAGTGTCTTCTTAGCTTTTTCTTAATTTATAATTTGGGTTTTTCGTAGATCATTGGATCGACTTCGAGTTTGAACGTGGACCGTTAGATCGCACTCGATTAGATTGACTTTCTCTCTCTCTCCCTTCCGGTCAAGTCCCCCCTTCAGCCGCGCACATTTCCCCTCTACCCCATGCACACGTCCCCTCCCCCTCTGCCTCATGCAGACCTACTCCCCTCCCTCTTTCTCTCCTCCTTTTTCTTCTTCTTTCTTCTTTCTTCTTCTTCCTTCTTCTTCCTTTCTTTGCCCGCGGCTTTTGCTCCTCCCCTTCTTTGCTCGCCCGCCCACCGCCGTTCATCCCAGCCACTACTCGGTTGCTCACTCATCCTATCGCCGCTTAACAGTCACTCGTCTCGTCGCCGTCGCCGTGCCGCCCAGCTCGCCGACCAGCTCGCTCACCAGCCAGCCGGGCTGCACGCCTGCTCAATCGCTCGTCGTTATCACTGTCACTCGCGAGTCCCGCTGCCCAGCTCACTATCACCCGCTCGCTCGTCGCCGCTCACCTGGCCATGTTGCATAGCCCGCTACCCAGGCTGTGGCTGAGCTCGCTTGGCTGTTACCCCAGCTGTGCTCAGCCGCTCACCCATGCACCTGGCTGCTCGCTTGGCCATGGCTGAGGGCTACGCTGAGCCTGACTGGCCACCTTGCCGGTTGCACCCGTGTCGCATCGAGCCTGCCGCTGTTCCATCAGGCCATTTTGGCCTCTTGCCAATTTTCCTTGGGCCAAAACCTAGGTAAGTGACCTCCTAATTCCTACTTAGTATTTTGGGTATTATAAGACTTGTTTAGGGGTTGATGAGGGTTGGTTTAGTGACTAAGTTAGGTATGGATTAGTTAATTGAATGTGATTGGTTTATGGATTATGTGGTGGTGATTTTTGTGGCTAAAATAGTGATTGATTGATATGGGTTCGATGATCGGGTTGTCGTAGCGTTTGTGGGGGAAATAGATGCTTGAATGTGACCGACTTAAAGGTCGGGTTGGTGGGCTAATGTGGTAAGCATAACTTGAATTTGAATAGTATGACATGTTAGATTGGTATTGGCGAATTATGTGTGGCGTATGTGCATGAAGAATGTCATAAGGCGTGGTCACACGGGACTAAGCCCGGATTGATCGGAGGGCTGCCAACTTGAGGCGTGATTATGCATGTGTGGCTAAAAAGGCAAGAAATGACCTGAGGCGTGGTTACGCGGGTCAAAAGAAATGTCCTGAGGCGTGGTTACGCAGGACTAAGTCCGGATTGATCGGAGGGCTGCCAACCTAAGGTGTAGTTACGCGGGTGTGGCTAGAAAGGCAAGAAATGACCTAAGGCGTGGTTACACGAGTCAAGAGAAATGTCCTGAGGCATGGTTATACAGGACTAAGACTGGATTGATTAGAGGGCTGCCAACCTGAGGCGTGGTTACGCAGGTGTGGCTAGAAAGGTAAGAAATGTTTTGAGGCGTGGCTACGCGGGACTAAGCCCGAATTGATCGGAGGGCTGGATCTAAGGCGTGTTGACACGGTGTTGGTTAGTTGGTTGGACACGCATGCGAAATGTGTTTGGTTGAATTGGGTGAATGTACATGGTTATGGCGCTCGAGTGTTTATGTTATGTTCTTAAGCTATTATTGCATTATTGTGATTTGACTAATGCGCGAAGTTGGGGTGTGATTCGAGGCAAGGTACGTATGCATGATAATTCTATTATGCCAATTGCTAGATTGCATGTTGGGACTCGTCTGGGTACGCATTGGCCTAGGTGGGGTTTATGTTGTTTGCTTATTGAGATTTATTATCATTGTTGTAATGCAAACCATTTCAAATCATCGACCCTGACCTTGATCATGCTGCCACCTCAGCGTTATGGGATCTCTATGCATATGGCGCATGAGGAGACCGAGTATCCAGTAGGTCCACATCAGACTTATATTAGGCACCTCACTATGGTTTGGGTAGACGTAGGCCTAGACGACTTGCAGCGTCATACTTACTTGGCCTGGTTTTATCGTGACGGGTTGGAGTTAGTTGACCCAATCCAGGGTTTTGAGGGACAGCAACTCGGCAAAGAGGATTGCATGGATTGGGAGCCCGGGGATGTGTATGCTCTTGATGGTGAGATTCTAAACCCCGAAGATCCCTCGGAGAGCCCTGGTCCCGAACCCGAGCCCGTACCAGAACTTGTAGCGCCTGCGGATCTCGAGCTCGAAAAGGAATTTGAGGAGTTCGAACCTGAAGAAGAGCCCTAGCCTGTGCCAGAGCCCATGGAGTTTGAGCCCAAGGAGGAGCCAGGTCACGAGGAAGAGTCGATCGAGATCAACTTTGACACGAAGTCGGAGTCTTCAGGGTTTGATTTAGATTGGGCACCGTAGAAGTGTTTGGGTACTAGGCTTAGAAGCTTTTGGTAGAGCCCTTTTTGTGTAACCAGCTAGTCTGCCTTATCACCTATCCCTTTTTGATGATAATGGTGGATGTTAATCCTAAGAGCCTAATGTCTGATTGTCTAGTCAAATGTTGTAAGTGACTGTTTTTCGTTGCTATGAAATTATTATTTTATGCTGTTATTATCCCTCTGTCATTGTCTATTGTTTGAGTTGTTATATTTTGCTTCCGCTTACGTATTCATGTGGGTATTTCACTTGGGTCGGTGATCCATCCTGGGACGTCGCATTCAATACGATTATCGAGGGGTGTTGCGAGCCCATTAAGGTCCGAGGCGTGACATGTACTGATTTGGAGTTTTCTGTGGTATTATCCCATTATTTATTCAAACCCCAAAGAGTGGCAGAATTGTTAAGGTTTTGACTTAGATATGACAAATCACACTTTCAAATCATAACATCGCCTACTTGAAGTAACTTTGGTTGCTACACATGTCATCCAATCGATGAAGCCTTACCAGATGTACATGGGCAGAGCAATTGGAATGCATTCGTAGTCATGAATTTGACCGAAGGGTTCTCATATCAAGTGCTGTATGTTCCTCCTAGGTAGATATTAAGAGTTAGCATGTCAAGAAATGTATATATCTAAACTTGCAGAAGTAAGGGTCTATTAATTTTCTTGCACTGAAAAAGAAGTTATTTGCATTTTATAATAAGATGTCTTGGCTAATAGAATGAAATAATCAGGCTAAATTGGTTGTTCAGTATGGTTAATGTAATCTGATTGTATTTAATGATGTCTAAAAAGAAGTAAAACTCAAATATTCAAAAGCTGGCATTTAATGCTGTAGTGTAACGAGCATTTAATTTTTGGATTCGATTTACTAGAGATAAGGATCAATTCATGTCCTAAAATGTGGAAGGTTAATTAGCTCTTTTGGTTACCAACTTAGGTTATTAAAATACACAAGATTTGCAATGATGTATATATATATCGGTCCAAGATAATAAAAAGGCAAAATTCTTTATCTCACCGTGTTGTTTCAAATATACACCATTTTCTTCTCTTTATATAACATATTCTCTCTTTGAATCGGCATACAGCACATCTTTTAGCTTGTAATAAGCGTCAGATCCCAAAGTGACCTTTGAAGAGGCAAACCCTAAGATGCAGTCTCTTCCTCCCTCTCCAAAAGAGAAATTGCAGGATGGATCTTCTCAATATGTGCTGTCATCTCCTTCAACAGGTGCTTGTCCACTGAAAATGAGTGAGGTTAGTCTCGATCAACCTTCGTGCTAGGTTATTGGCCATATCTTTTGTGCTTCACCTACCAAGAAATGGATATTCAATAGCATTTTTTTTACAGTGAAAAAATCAAAAGTGAAGAATAGTGAAAGATAAGAATTCCAATGCTCTCTAGGGTTCTTGTTTGGTTTACATTAAGGTTGAGAGTTGAATTGCTACAACTGCTCCATCATCTAGATCTACGAATTGGTTTGACAACGTTTATATAGATTGGAACATCTATAATGTTAAAATCTATTTTGTCTTGTCTAAGTATGTGCAGATCTAATTGTTTATACACTTAGTGAAACTAACGAATAATTGTTAGTTGAATTTTACCGTGTATAAAATGTCTGAAATATTCTTAAATCTTTTGTTAACGGAGAACGAATAACATATATATATATATATATGTATGTATGTATGAATATATATGCTTATATCTTCTTCTTTTTTTGTGTCTAGATCTGTTTTATGAGTATACGGAACTATATGTGTATGTGTACAAGAATATGATTTTTGAGGATGATAAAATTGAAATTGCCTATAGGTTTTTCTAATATACATTGGAAGAATAGATAATATTGTTCTAGGGTTGAAGGTTTGGATGTATCGTTTTTTTCAAAGATCAATGCATTAGCGGTTATTCGTTGGACAATAAAACTAATGGCAGTTGTTTGAAATGGCAAAACCGTTATTAGTTTTTGTAAGAAATCAGACCGTTAATGCTATTATGGTAAACATTATCAATATATATTTAACTCATTTCCTTTAATTGGTATTAATACTATATTGTCAATTGATGATCAATAAATGTTGTAGTGGAGACTAATGAACTGATTGGGAACTTGCATTAAGATCAATGCTAAAGAAAGTCGAACATCATTCGACATTAGAGAATAATGAGTAGCTAAAGTATAACTAATTAAAGAATGAACAACTTTTCCAAATTGAACAAAAGAAGAAGACGATAGCCCTTATAACTTACGTATAAAGTGAAATGTGTTTCCACCATTCTTTTCAATATTACATAAGCTGCCAATTCATTTGTTAAAATTCGAAGTTTTGGAACTGTGGCTCTCCTCAATTATTTTCCTTTTTTTGTGTTTGTCATAATGGAGATGTTGTTTCTCTTAATTTTTTGCTACTGTTGTTATTTCATGAATGAGGTCTAGGTGCTAGATATTCTCTCTCTAAGCTATTTTGCTTTATACTATATCTAGATGTTCTATGTTATTTATTTTGCTAATAAGTCAATGTTCTTCCTCTCCAACCCTAAAGGTTCAATGGAATCATATTGGAACTCAACATGACATGATTTGCTATTCATTTTCTTTATGGATATGACACTATGTTTTTCTACTCATCTAGTCCTTATCATTTTCATCACATCTTATGAGTTTGATTCCTCGATAGGAGGAGCGGTTCTTAAACTTTATCGAATGTGACTGGTTTAGTAGTTTTAATTTTACTATTGATCTTCTCAAGCATGAGTTGCTTAACATCTTGATAATAGTTTACCAAATGTTTCATTTCTTTGATTTAATGAATATAGTTGAAGATCCTGTTTCACCGCATATATGTTTTCCCGTTTTGAATATGTTGGTAGCATTTAATGTTGAATATAATCCTATATGCTTCTTTATTTTCTTTACTCATGTCTTGACCTTATCTCTCTCTCTCTCTCTCTCTCTCTCTCTCTCTCTCTCTCATCTTTGTAGGTCAATAGGTCACTCTCTATTCCAGACAACACTCCTATTTCAATGGTGTTGGATGAACCAAGTGGTTTGAAGAAGCTAGACATTCCTAATCAAGGACAACGAGATCGATTGTATACATCACTAAGGGCACTAGTCACTGTAAGTTAACTTTCTATATAATTTTTTAAGATATATATAGATGGTCACCGTGAGTTTTATATTGTCCGTTGAAACTTTGTGAGGCAGACCATGACATAAACTCAATTTTACCATTATATAGGATGGTATACATCACTAAGAATGATGATCGATGTAATGTAAATTGATTTTTTGTTAAATTTAGTTGGATACAAGCAGTCAATGTAATTGATCTGTAACATTTTGTGAAATAGACCATGACATAAATGCAATTTTACAATTATTGAATATTGTTTCTTCGAATTCACTTTTATGAGGTTCAACACTTAGTTTTTGAATGTTGTTATCTTCATGACAAGATTGATAGAACACATGAGATGAATGATCCATAAAATACATTGCGAGCACTCAAAATTTCTTCATCTTGATTCTTGAAGCATATTTGATGAGTTTGATGTAGGCAAAAGTATACTACAAGTGCCATAACTTGTGTACGACGCTCACTTTAGTGCCATAACTTTTTTTTGGATCACTTAAGTGCTAAAATTTTTGAAAAACGATCACTTAAGTGCCAACTCCGGTGCCGTACACAATTTTTCGCCGAAAATCTAATGTGGCATTTTTTTTTATTAATTTCTGAAGCTGACGTGGCTCGCCGGAGTCTCGTCGGAGATTGACACTTAAGTGATCGTTTTTCAAAAATTTTAGCGCTTAAATGATCGTTTTTCAAAAATTTTAGCACTTAAGTGATCGTTTTTCAAAAATTTTAGCACTAAAGTGATCCAAAAAAAAGTTATGACACTTAAGTGATCGTTTTTCCTCCGACTTGACACCAAAGTGATCCGAAAAAAAGTTATGGCACCAAAGTGAGCGCCGTACACAAGTTATGGCACTTATAGTGTCCTTTTGCCGTTTGACGTAGTTATGAAGTACACACCTAAACTTCATATGTAAAAAGTTAGAGCTACACAAGTTATGTATAAACAGAATACACATATTCCCAATTCTTTGACTTTGACAATAATTCAGCGTAGTCCATGCTTTAATGATAAGATATACTAGCATTGATAATTTGTGATTGCAGAAAGTTGTTTCTCGATTGAGAAAAAGTATATCAGATCAGGTGCTCGACTTGGACCCAATATCGTATCGATTACCTGATGATGAGATAAATGCCTCGACCTTTAAGGTAATATCATTTCAATGATTTGTTCATACACTGTTCACATATGCATTCAGAAAGATCCGAACAAACATTTCTTGAGTTAAAGTGCATGCTAATCGATAGTCAACATTTCATCTTTTATTCATGTCAATGCACTTTTTTTTACTTGGAATTTGTAACCATTGCTCACAACAAATGACAAATGATCTAATCCTAAGCACAGACAAGTCCATCTTCATCAGCAAAAGTCAAAACCAGGGCCAAAACCACACTTGCAGGGGAAGAGACAGTATCTTTCTTACTCCCCCCGGATTGTCTAATTGGCAAAGACTTTGAAAAGGTGACTTCTTGAATTTTTTCTTTAAGGTTTTGCATTGAATACATATACATATCTCAATTTGTATATCTAATTATCTAATTTTTTTCATTTTTATGATTTGATTTGATTTATTGATTGTAGAACATCCAACATCAATCATCATTTGAAGAGAGGCTTCAAGGGTGGCATATTGCATGCAGACGACGATCAAGTGGAAAATTAGACATGGTAATTGTATATTAAAAAAAGCTTTATTGTTGCTGCTTTTCCTTAATAAATCATTGCATAAAAAAAGTAATGTAGATTCAACTGATTTGGTTTCTTTAAACATTGCAAGGAAATAAAATGGATTATCTAGTGATGTATGTTAGCTAAAACGATTAATAAAATGTTAGTTTTACTTTATCGCCTGTTTTGTTATTGAGTGTATTGAAATCTTTTCACAACGTTTGATAAGTAATAGCTTTACACATGACTATCTTGAAAATTTCCGATGGTAATTAAGATAACGAATATGTATTATATTTGCAGAACTATCGTCATGGACACTCAACAAGGATGTTTCGCTCCACTGTTGAGGTTGTCGAGTTTATAATGGAGGCTTTAACAACTAAGGATACACCAGGAAGTAGTCATTTGCAAGTGAGTTATAATAACCCTAAATAAGGAAAATGCGAATTAAAGTTATTTTTACTTAACGCTTAGGGTGTGACTTCATTTGCGTGACAATTTAGGAGCAAGGTCCTGCTAATGCAATGAAAGGTTCATCGAAGAAAAAGATATCTTCCAGTAAGAAAGAAAAAATTCCCCCATCCAAGTCATTGAAGATCTCAAATGCAGAGAAAATCGCTGTTGAACATTTTTGGAGGAATCATACAACAACCTCAAGAACATCTGCGGTAGGACATTGGCGGCACCAGGTTTTTCCTTTTAAAGCAAATCTTACAGCTTAAATTGAAACATGAGCTCCTTATATTTAATTATTTATTTGATTGTCTTTATAGAAAGCAAAGACTGGGAGACATATTTGAAGACAAGCAGTGAGAATGAGGATAATGCAGACAAGTCATTGAAGATCTCAAATGTAGAGAAAATCGCTGTTGAACATTTTTTGGAGGAATCATACAACAACCTCAAGAACCTTTGCACTAGGACATTGGCGGCACCAGGTTTTTCCTTTTAAAGCAAATCTTACAGCTTAAATTGAAACATGAGCTCCTTATATCTAATTATTTATTTGATTGTCTTTATAGAAAGTGAAGAATGGGAGACATATATGATGACAAGGAGTGAGAATGAGGATGGTGCAGACAAGTCATCGAAGATCTCTAATGCAGAGAAAATTGATGTTGATCATTTTTGGGAGGAATCATACAACAACCTCAAGAACATGTGGTAGGTGCACCAGGTTTTCTTTCTGAAGCAAATCTTACAGCTTAAATAGAAATATGAGCTCCTTATATCTAATTATTTATTTGACTATCTCTATAGAAAGCGAAGAATGGGAGACATATTTGAAGACAAACAGTGAGAATGAGGACGGTGCATGTGACATTCCGAAATTCCACCAATTGAAATTTATAGAATAATTGAGTTTTATGAAATGTGCTCGCAGTAGATTCTCGCCCGGAACTGATCATTCCTGGGAATGCTAACCATTAGGGAAAGGCTAATAGGGAAATTAAATTTGCGCGACTAGAGAAAATTCGATCGTGAATGGATTTCGACCATTAAATCGCGTAAGTGATATTTTGAGCCACTGTTGGCCGATCCAAGGATAGTTAGGGGTCAGTTCGCCACTGTCCTAGTAGTGGATCGCGGGTGATTCCGTTGGACCACGAAACGACTTGACGAATGATTCCGAAATTATACCGAACGATCGTACCCCTCGGATCAAGTGATTGATCTTCGCGATTTTAATGACAACCGAGGTCGTCACGTACCGAACGGACTTACACGTGACTCGATTCAGTATCAGTCATGAGTCGATTCAGCGAATTTCCCCAGCAAGCCGCCCGTTAGCTCGAGAAACGCTCGAGTTGCGTTTAATAGAATTTAATTATTGAAATTTTGCCCAAATTGGACACCGGAAAATTAGGAAGTCACGCCGGAACGCTAGGACGACGTTGCACGTGACACGTGTGAATTTTTGGTGCGCTTAAATCCTTCGGAAAAATTCGATTTGGACAAGAAACGGAGAATTGGACCATTTTACCCTTGAGTATTAAAGAAGGGGTAGTTTTGAGGGCAAGGGGCAATTTGGTCATTTTTCAAAAAGTGGTCAAAAACTTGAAGAAAAAGGTAGACTTTTTCTCTCTCCCTCTTCGTGAAAACCCCCCCTTTTTCTTTTTGGCCGTGAGTTTCCCCACCCCCACCGTGACTCTCTCTCTCTTTTTCTCTCTCTCACTCTCGGTTTTCCTTTGGCTGTGAGCCCCAATCGCCGCCGTGGACACTCGCCGCAAGCCGCCGCTCGCCGATTGTAGCCGCCGCCGCAAGCCTTCGTTGGATTTCAAGATTTACCGCCGCTTTTGTTCTAGCCGAGAAAGTCTAGGACTCGGTAAGTTGTGATATAAACCTCGCCTAGTAGATCGGGTTGTTTCGGGTTAGATAGACACGGGTTGTTGCGATTTTGCGAGCTAAGTTGAATCACGGGCCCTAGGTTTGAATTCCGAGAATTTTGGTGGAAATTTAAGGGCCGATCAATGCTGTGAATTGGGGTTTAGTGTGTTTTGGTGTGCTGTTGGGAACGAGAATGGTACGGTTGAGTCCGGCTTGGAGTTTTGTGTAAGTGTCGTGAAGAGTCGGTAGTGTGATTTTGTGGTTTGAGTGCAGAAATTACTGTTCACGAGCTGTGGGAGTACTGTTCACTGTGCTGTGGTGAGTCATTTGACGCGTGATTGGTACCCTTAGGTCCGTCTTGAAATTTTATGAAAATCTCGTGAAGGACCGGAATCGATTTGGCATCGTTTGGTGGGAGAAAAATAGCGATTTATGTGTTTAATGTGCGTATGGAAATTAAACCCAAATTAGGACTTCGGGTATCAGCGGGTAATTTTCGGACGAAATCAGTATGGAATTAGGTGCGGAATGGTATGAATAGGGAGTGGAAATTTTATGGCGGGCCTTAGGAATTAATTCGAGTATTATTTATTGGAAATTCAGAAAATAGGGGCTGCGAATTTACTGTTCACATGCCCCGAAACACTGTTCACAAGCTGTGGATTACTGTTCATGGGGCTGTGAGGGTTCGATTGAGACGCGAGTTGAATTTTTGGAACCTAGATATTATGGCGAGAAAGTTCCATGAAGGATCGGAATTGATTCGACGCCATTTAGTTGGAGAAAAATGAGAATTTACGTGTTGGATGTGTCACGCCCCGCACTTCTCGGCGCGCCACATCCCTCGCAGAGGTCGATTCGTGTGCGACGCCCCAGGATGCGTCGCCGACCCAACGCCCAACACAGAGATTTAAGTACACGCGGAAGCAATACAACACCCGAACAGTTTTGAACCAAATAACCAAGGATAGCCACTCAGCATACAACATGAACAATTACACTTGCGTTGGTACTGGGCACCAGGCACGATATTCAATTACAGCCCAAACTTCAAAAATCAAAAGCAGTTCAAGGCCACTACAACTAGCCGGGGGTTCCTCCCAAAGCACTTCGGTACACCTGTCATCCTCCAGGCTGGGGGTCTGAAAAAAATCGGTTTTCAACAACCGTGAGAATAAATCTCAGCGAGTAATTCCCTAAACCTAAACTAGGTTAACGTGCACCTCCTGACAAGTACTAAACAAACAGCACACAGTCTAAACAGTATATGACTCAGGCCCTCGGCCTAAATCTAGAATTTACTTGACCCTGCAGGTTAGGCATTAAATCAACAATAGTAGCCACGCGACAGAATTTAATCACAGCACATACACGCGCATTTCTATGTCACAACGCATGTTATGCATATGCTAGTGCTCGCACTCATGCTCATGCCTCATCAATGCATTATCGCACACTTGCACACTAGCACTCAGCCATTTCTCAATTTCTCCTCCGACCCGCGTTAAACGCATCAGGTCCGACCCGCGTAAAACGCATCAGGTCTATCACTTCGAGATCGATCTCTGGCCCGCGTAAAACGCATCAGGATCATGACACATTACCCGCGTAAAACGCATCAGGTTGGTCATCTTCCGGTAAACCGGGCATCGTCCCGCGTAACACGCCTCAGGACGGGTTCACTACCCCGCGTAACACGCATCAGGGTTTATTGTGATCACACATTCATAAGCACCAATTCTTATCTGAACCCCGCGTAAAACGCATCAGGGCATTTTAAGTGATCACAATGCAAATGTCATTCGAACACATTCGTACATGCTCATGCTGTGCCAATGCTTGAGATGCATACTCATGGCTATCACGTTCACACTTGGGCATCCACATGCGCGAATTACGAGGTAACATACTCAACTTGTACTGCGCATATTCAAATTCACAAATCAACATGCCCAAATCAGACAATCAATGTAAATCAGCCATAGCATCAAATCAGCACACTATCCATGCACAAATTCACATAACCGGTCAACAAGCATTCGCGCATTCGAGGCCCACCAAACTAATCCATTTCTAGTCCCGCTATACACGCGACAGGACACCATCAAATTAACCACAACCGAGGCCCAATTAGCCAGTCAATTACACAAATCGATCAATTCCGGTAATCGCACGCTTAGACCTCAAATTAATCGCGCCGCGCCCAAATTTAGTCCCGTCGTGGGCGACCATTACACCGTAATTTCTAAGCTAATAATCATCGTCATAATGCTCTATTATACTCCCCAATTATCAACCTAATTGGCCACCACAAAAATCAAAATACGGCGCGCACTATAATCCACATATTAAATCCGAACATTCCCGACTCGGTCCGATTTAGTCCAAACTGACCAGCCCATTTATCGCGCCTCTCGGGCCACTAATCCTCCATTAATTTATCAAACTAATCCACCAAATTGGCCACAATCACAATCCCTAATCACTTTCACAATTTAACCCCTAAATTACCATAATTAACCTCTAAACTCGTCTAAAAATGCGAATTATCCTAATTAGGGTTTAGGGTCGAACTCACCGGGTGTCCTATGCTTAAAAAGGGCCGGATGAACAGTGACAGGCCCCGATGAACAGTGCTCGCCGGATGAACAGTGACCGGCCGGAAATGAACAATGACGGTCGGACTGAACAGGAGCGGGAACGGCGGGGTAGGCGGCAGGTGGCAGCAGCGACGCGGCGGCGAGGCTGGACAGCCGACCGGCGGGCAGCGGGGCGAGCTGGAAAGAGGGAGAGAGAGAGTCGAGGGTGAGAGAGAGAGAGAGAGAGAGAGAGAGAGAGAGACGGGGAGGCTGAGGGGGAGTGGTGGCTGACCGGACGAGCCGGCGACGGCGGCTGACGGGCGGCGGCGAAGGGCGGCTGGCCGGACTCGAGCGGGACCGGACCGAGAGGAAACGGAGGAAGAGAGGAGGGCGAACTGGCGGCGGCGAGCAGCAGCACGGCGGCGGATGGGACGACGGCGGCGACGTCCAGGTACTGGGGCGGAGCTGGGGGGCTAGCTGGACGGTGGCCGGGACTCGCCGGACGCGGCGGCGAGCGACGGCGAGCGGCGACGAGCCAAGCTCGTGCGCTCGGGAGGGGAGGAAAGCAGCGCCGGGCGGAGCTGTCGCGAGGCGTGGCGGCCCGACGACGGCGCGGGGAGGACGACGGCGGTCGGAGCGGCGAGGATGACGGCGACGGCGGCGGCCAGGCGCGGCTGGGCCACGTCAGGCGCGAAGGCCAGCAGCAACGCCTTGCTGCCGCGCGCGCGAGGGAGAAGGAGAGGACGGCCGGGGCGACGACGGCGGCCGGCGCGGCTACGACCGAGCTCGCTGGTGGTGGCGGCTGGCGGAGCAGCACCGGGCGGAGGTGGAGGGCGGCCGAGCGACGGATGGCGGGGCTGGGCAGAGGCGAAGCAGCAGTCGAGGTCGGGGAGAGAGGAAGACGATGAAGCAGCCGAAGAGAGAGAGAGAAGAGAGAGAGAAAAGAAGGAGAGAGGAATGGGTGCATGGGGAACATGCAGAGGGGACGTGCGCAGGGAGTAGGGGGTAGCGTGCACGGCTGGGGGGAAAAGAGAGAGAGAGAGAGAGAGAGAGAGAGAGAGAGAGAGAGAAAGAGAGAGAGAAAAAGGAAGAGAGAGGAAACGTGCGCATGGGGGGAGTCGGCAGAGAGAGAGAGAGAGAGGAGAGAGGAGAGAGAAAGTTCAAAATTTTAAATTTAAGCGCGAACCAACGGACACGGTCCAAACTAAAAATCGACTTATCGGTCCCGATTTAAATTCGGAAAAAGGCCTAACGATCCACAATAAATCCCAACAATATTCTAGGGCATACGGCCAAAATAAAATAACCCAAACCGCTCTACGAGAGAGGTCTACCAGTCCAAATTCGCACCCGGTTCAAAAATCCACTTTTCCACTATTCCTGACAATCTCGATACTGGCCACAATAATTTCAACACCGTCCAATTTATTTCATCCCGAAACTCCCGGAAATCGACTGCCAAGTTCAGGATATAAATAACGGTCAAATTCGATCGAGTGCGATTCTAGCAAAATTTCTAATTTTAAAAATAAGAACCCGAGAGTGATCAGTTCCCGGGCGAAATTCCATTATAAGCGCACTAACGAATTACACGTTTTATAAATCCCAAAAATGGGCCAAAATCCGGAATGTCACAATTCTTCCCCCTTACAAAAATTTCGTCCTCGAAATTTACAATCCAACCCGACTACTCAAACAAATGGGGGTACTGGTGTCGCATCACTTCCTCACTTTCCCAGGTGGCGCCTTCCGTCCCGTGATGTTTCCAAATAACCTTAACCAACGGTATCGTCTTGTTTCTCAACACTTGTTCTTTTTTGTCCTCGATTCGCACCGGCTTTTCCACGTACGACGCTCTGTCGTCCACGTCTATTACCTCATGATTCAGCACGTGGGTCGGATCCGGTTCGTACTTCCTCAACATCGACACGTGGAAGACGTTATGAACTTGTGACAAATTTGGCGGCAAGGCTAGGCGATAGGCTAACGCTCCAATCCTTTCCAAAATCTCAAACGGTCCTATGAACCTTGGACTCAGTTTTCCTTTCTTGCCAAACCGAGACAATCCTCTCATTGGCGAGATCTTGAGAAATACATGATCGCCAACTTGAAACTCCAACGGTCTACGCCTTCGGTCCGCGTAACTTTTCTGACGACTCTGAGCTGTTCTTAACCTTTCCCGGATAATCGTTACCGTTTCCACCGACTGTTGAACCAACTCTGGACCCGTTATACTTCTTTCTCCTACCTCATCCCAACACAACGGTGTTCTGCAAGCCCTACCATATAATGCTTCAAATGGTGCCATTTTGATACTCTGCTGAAAACTGTTATTATAGGCAAATTCCACTAAGTGCAACTGTTCTTCCCACTTGCCCTGAAAATCTAGCACACACGCTCTCAGCATGTCCTCCAAAGTCTGAATAGTCCTCTTAGACTGGCCATCCGTCTGAGGATGATAAGCCGTACTGAATTGCAACCTAGTCCCCATGGCCGATTGCAGACTTTTCCAAAAATTTGCAGTAAATCTGGGATCACGGTCCGAAGTAATCGATACCGGTACTCTATGAAGACGAACTATCTGACGCACATATAATTCTGCCAGCCTCTCTAGCTCGAAGTCCTTTCGCACTGCCAGGAAGTGCGCTGACTTGGTCAGTTTATCCACTATCACCCAAATAGAGTCGTGTCCCCTCTGGCTCCTTGGCAGTCCCGTTACAAAGTCCATCGTGATGTGTTCCCATTTCCATTCTGGGATTTCCAACGGCTGTAACATTCCACCAGGCTTGCAATGTTGTGCCTTCACTTGTTTACATGTCAAACACTTGGCCACATGCTTGACCACGTCCACTTTCATTCCATTCCACCAACAGTGCTTTCGAAGATTCTGGTACATCTTAGTGCCGCCCGGGTGAATACTGTAGTAGCTCCTATGAGCTTCCGACAAAATCTCTTCCTTGAGTTCCAGATCATCGGGCATGCACAATCGTTCTCGAAACCTAAGGATTCCATCCTTTGATATCTGAAAGTCTGGTTTCCCCTTAGAGTTATCCATACTCAAAATTTTCTAAATCTCAACGTCCGTAAACTGCAACGCCCTGATCTTGGCTTGCACTTCTGGCTCAATCCTTAGTGTCGCCATCAGACTGGAGAGGTGTCCTACCTCAAACTTAAATTCTGAGTCCCGCGCTCTTTCCAATAAAGTCCACTCTTTAACCAGCAATTGCGCGATGCTCGATTTCCGACTTAAGGCATCCGCTACCCGATTGGCCTTTCCGGGGTGATACAATATGTCGCAGTCATCGTCCTTCAGCAATTCCATCCAACGCCTCTGCCTCCTATTCAACTCCTTCTGCGAAAACCAGTACTAGAGGCTCTGAAGATCCGTGTAGATTTGGAACCTTTCTCCACATAAGCAATGCCTCCAAATTTTAAGTGTGAAAATAATTGCTGCCAATTCCAAATCGTGGGTCGGGTAGTTCATTTCATGAGGTCTTGACTGCCGCGATGCATAGGCAACCACTCTTCCATGTTGCATTAGCACGCATCCCAATCCTCTAAGCGAAGCATCAGTATAAATCTCATACCCGCCCGGTCCTGAAGGAATCGTCAATACTGGCGCCGTTGTCAACCTCTGTTTCAGTTCCTGAAAACTTTCTTCGCACTTTTCCGTCCATTCAAACTGGGTTTCCTTCTTAAGCAACCTCATTAATGGAATGGCTATCGCTGAGAATCTTTCCACAACCCTCCGATAATAACCTGCCAATCCTAGAAAGCTTCGAACCTCAGTAACTGTCGTCAGTCTCGGTCAATCCATTACTGCCTCAATCTTTGCCGGGTTCACGGAGATTCCTTCTCCAGATATTATATGCCCAAGAAACGCTACTTGGTTCAGCCAAAACTCGCACTTGCTAAACTTAGCATACAGTGCGTGCTTCCTTAATGTCTGTAAAACCTTTTTCCAAATGTACCTCGTGATCCTCGGAACTCTTGGAATACACTAAAATATCATCGAAGAAGACAATGACGAACTGGTCTAAGAATTCCTTGAATACCCGATTCATTAAATCCATGAAAGTCGCAGGAGCGTTAGTTAGTCTAAACGGCATAACCGTGAATTTATAATGTCCATACCTCGTCTTGAATGCCGTCTTTGGGATATCCTCCCTTTAGATCCTTAACCGATGATACCATGTCCTTAGGTCAATCTTAGAAAATATCGATGCTCCTTGCAACTGGTCGAACAAGTCGTCAATCCTTGGGAGGGGATACTTATTCTTGACCGTCACTTGATTTAGCTGACGGTAGTCGATACACAACCTTAGCGATCCATCCTTCTTTCTGACGAATAATACCGGCGCTCCCCATGGAGACGCACTCGGTCGGATAAAACCTTTGTCCAGTAGTTCTTGCATCTGGACCTTCAATTCCTTCAATTCCGACAGCGACTTCCTATAGGGTACTTTCAAGATCGATTTTATCCCTAGGGCTAATTTAACCACAAGCTCCACTTCTCTATCATGTGGCAATCCCGGCAATTTCCTAAGGAAAGACATCGGGAAGATCACACATCTCGGCTATGTCCTTTAGCCTTGATTCCTCAATCAACAAATCAGCCACAAATTAATTATCGTTATACACCTCAGGGACAAGCTCAATCCATCCAATTTCAATCCAACAGTCTCCCAAAATAAATCACGCCGATTCTTTATAAAATCCGAAATTTCCAAGAATAACTCATCCTTCCAAACTCGTCCAAGAATATCGCCAGTAGTTTAGAAATTCTTAAGTCAATTGCGCCTACCCACTATAAGCAATTATACGTCGTACGTGACCATTAGAGTTACAATTTCAAAATCATCGCCTATTGTGCCCAATATCAACATGTAACACCTCTAGACTTTCGCGGCACATCCTCTGATTCCTTCCCCACCACAACGTACATCTTTCCCTATGTCCATAGCCGATTCTGATTAATCTGCAGAGCAGCTCTCGTTTAATGTCCTACCTGCGGTCGCTGCGATTGCATTAGTGACCTAACCCGTTGGTTCAACAATTTCTCACCTGGTGACCTTACTGTTCACATCCACAACATACTCCACTTCTACCTTGGTAGTGGCCATTCCTATGCCTCTTCCCATAAGACCGACACGCAGCGCTGGAGTAGCAGTTTGGCTTTCCAAAGTTCTTTCTTACTAGAGAGACAAACCTCTGATTTTCTGTCATAAGCTTCCTTCCAAAGTTCCTATTGTCCCTAGCCGGCGTGTACCGCGATCCATATACGGTAACCTTCCATTCAAATCCCTTTCAACCGTTTAAGCCTTGCCATACCGCTCATTATAATCCCTTAGACTCATTAGCATCAACTGACTACAAAAATTCGGTTTCAGTCCATCTCGGAACTTCCTTGTCCCATCCACACGATCATTGACTACCTTTGGCGCGTACTTAGACAACCTTACAAACCCGACCTCGTACTGATCAACTGACATTCAATTTTAACAAAGCCCAAGAAACTCTGTCATTTTCTGTCCTCACGCACTCTCTGAAAGTACTTCCCATTGAAGGCCTCGATAACGACACCCAGTTTGGAATTATGCCCTTCAAAATAGCCTACTCTAGGGGTCCTCTTACCAATCAATCACATTTCCTTGGAAGTGATATACAGCCAGGGTCATTTCCTCCTCCCTAGTGCACCCGAATACTTCAAAAGCCTTTTTCTAAGTCCTCTATCCAAAGTACCGTAGTGTCAGGGTCACTTCTTCCTATCGAACCTTGCAAGTTTAAATTTCAAAAATTTTCCACCCAACTAACGCATCCGTCTGACTGCATTAACTTGCCCTTGACTTTGATTCCCAACATCTCCATTATACCCATTATTCCCGTCATTCCCGTTGACGACGACAATAGTGGCCTCAGCATCAGTAGTAACAGTAGCATTTCGCTCCTCGGTCTGTCTACTCATTAAAATTCCAACTTCCTCGATTGCCCTCAAAGTCTCATCCCATCTGGGATTCCCCCACAACTCCAATTTGCGGACCTACCAGACCTCGACCTCGACTACTCATACTCATAGGGTCACACCACCCACTTACCTGCTATAATTCCCCTCGGGAATTAAAGACCTAGGCCAACTATATCAGTCTAAAGCCCTAGGCAGTGAATCACACAACAATTCACTCAGCAGGCAGCCAATCACAACATCACTCAATCACAGCCAACAGGATTCGTGCACTTACCTCAAGTCCTGACGCACCTACACTTTACGGGTCAACTAAAACAAGTACTCAATCAAACACAAGCAGTCAGGAGGTACACATAGCATACGAGGTCACCCTACTGGCTACCCAAGGTCATCGCTCCTTATCACTCCAAGCTTCGATCGAATTGGACCGAGCTGACCTTGCTCTGATACCAAATCAAACGGGGATGTCATGCCCCGCACTTCTCGGCACGCCACATCCCTCGCAGAGGTCGATTCGTGTGCGACGCCCCAGGATGCGTCGCCGACCCAACGCCCAACACAGAGATTTAAGTACACGCGGAAGCAATACAACACCCGAACAGTTTTGAACCAAATAACCAAGGATAGCCACTCAGCATACAACATGAACAATTACACTTGCGTTGGTACTGGGCACCAGGCACGATATTCAATTACAGCCCAAACTTCAAAAATCAAAAGCAGTTCAAGGCCACTACAACTAGCCGGGGGTTCCTCCCAAAGCACTTCGGTACACCTGTCATCCTCCAGGCTGGGGGTCTGAAAAAAATCGGTTTTCAACAACCGTGAGAATAAATCTCAGCGAGTAATTCCCTAAACCTAAACTAGGCTAACGTGCACCTCCTGACAAGTACTAAACAAACAGCACACAGTCTAAACAGTATATGACTCAGGCCCTCGGCCTAAATCTAGAATTTACTTGACCCTGCAGGTTAGGCATTAAATCAACAATAGTAGCCACGCGACAGAATTTAATCACAGCACATACACGCGCATTTCTATGTCACAACGCATGTTATGCATATGCTAGTGCTCGCACTCATGCTCATGCCTCATCAATGCATTATCGCACACTTGCACACTAGCACTCAGCCATTTCTCAATTTCTCCTCCGACCCGAGTTAAACACATCAGGTCTGACCCGCGTAAAACGCATCAGGTCTATCACTTCGAGATCGATCTCTGGCCCGCGTAAAACGCATCAGGCTCATGAAACATTACCCGCGTAAAACGCATCAGGTTGGTCATCTTCCGGTAAACCGGGCATCGTCCCGCGTAACACGCCTCAGGACGGGTTCACTACCCCGCGTAACACGCATCAGGGTTTATTGTGATCACACATTCATAAGCACCAATTCTTATCTGAACCCCGCGTAAAACGCATCAGGGCATTTTAAGTGATCACAATGCAAATGTCATTCGAACACATTCGTACATGCTCATGCTGTGCCAATGCTTGAGATGCATACTCATGGCTATCACGTTCACACTTGGGCATCCACATGCGCGAATTACGAGGTAACATACTCAACTTGTACTGCGCATATTCAAATTCACAAATCAACATGCCCAAATCAGACAATCAATTTAAATCAGCCATAGCATCAAATCAGCACACTATCCATGCACAAATTCACATAACCGGTCAACAAGCATTCGCGCATTCGAGGCCCACCAAACTAATCCATTTCTAGTCCCGCTATACACGCGACAGGACACCATCAAATTAACCACAACCGAGGCCCAATTAGCCAGTCAATTACACAAATCGATCAATTCCGGTAATCGCACGCTTAGACCTCAAATTAATCGCGCCGCGCCCAAATTTAGTCCCGTCGTGGGCGACCATTACACCGTAATTTCTAAGCTAATAATCATCGTCATAATGCTCTATTATACTCCCCAATTATCAACCTAATTGGCCACCACAAAAATCAAAATACGGCGCGCACTATAATCCACATATTAAATCCGAACATTCCCGACTCGGTCCGATTTAGTCCAAACTGACCAGCCCATTTATCGCGCCTCTCGGGCCACTAATCCTCCATTAATTTATCAAACTAATCCACCAAATTGGCCACAATCACAATCCCTAATCACTTTCACAATTTAACCCCTAAATTACCATAATTAACCTCTAAACTCGTCTAAAAATGCGAATTATCCTAATTAGGGTTTAGGGTCGAACTCACCGGGTGTCCTACGCTTAAAAAGGGCCGGATGAACAGTGACAGGCCCCGATGAACAGTGCTCGCCGGATGAACAGTGACCGGCCGGAAATGAACAATGACGGTTGGACTGAACAGGAGCGGGAACGGCGGGGTAGGCGGCCGGTGGCAGCAGTGACGCGGCGGCGAGGCTGGACAGCCGACCGGCGGGCAGCAGGGCGAGCTGGAAAGAGGGAGAGAGAGAGTCGAGGGTGAGAGAGAGAGAGAGAGAGAGACGGGGAGGCTGAGGGGGAGTGGTGGCTGACCGGACGAGCCAGCGACGGCGGCTGACGGGCGGCGGCGAAGGGCGGCTGGCCGGACTCGAGCGGGACCGGACCGAGAGGAAACGGAGGAAGAGAGGAGGGCGAACTGGCGGCGGCGAGCAGCAGCACGGCGGCGGATGGGACGACGGCGGCGACGTCCAGGTACTGGGGCGGAGCTGGGGGGCTAGCTGGACGGTGGCCGGGACTCGCCGGACGCGGCGGCGAGCGACGGCGAGCGGCGGCGAGCCAAGCTCGTGCGCTCGGGAGGGGAGGAAAGCAGCGCCGGGCGGAGCTGTCGCGAGGCGTGGCGGCCCGACGACGGCGCGGGGAGGACGACGGCGGTCGGAGCGGCAAGGACGATGGCGACAGCGGCGGCCAGGCGCGGCTGGGCCACGTCAGGCGCGAAGGCCAGCAGCAACGCCTTGCTGCCGCGCGCGCGAGGGAGAAGGAGAGGACGGCCGGGGCGACGGCAGCGGCCGGCGCGGCTGCGACCGAGCTCGCTGGTGGTGGCGGCTGGCGGAGCAGCACCGGGCGGAGGTGGAGGGCGGCCGAGCGACGGATGGCGGGGCTGGGCAGAGGCGAAGCAGCAGTCGAGGTCGGGGAGAGAGGAAGACGATGAAGCAGCCGAAGAGAGAGAGAGAAGAGAGAGAGAAAAGAAGGAGAGAGGAATGGGTGCATGGGGAACATGCAGAGGGGACGTGCGCAGGGAGTAGGGGGTAGCGTGCACGGCTGGGGGGAAAAGAGAGAGAGAGAGAGAGAGAGAGAGAGAGAGAGAGAGAGAGAGAGAGAGAGAGAAAAAGGAAGAGAGAGGAAACGTGCGCATGGGGGGAGTCGGCAGAGAGAGAGAGAGAGAGGAGAGAGGAGAGAGAAAGTTCAAAATTTTAAATTTAAGCGCGAACCAACGGACACGGTCCAAACTAAAAATCGACTTATCGGTCTCGATTTAAATTCGGAAAAAGGCCTAACGATCCACAATAAATCCCAACAATATTCTAGGGCATACGGCCAAAATAAAATAACCCAAACCGCTCTACGAGAGAGGTCTACCAGTCCAAATTCGCACCCGGTTCAAAAATCTACTTTTCCACTATTCCTGACAATCTCGATACTGGCCACAATAATTTCAACACCGTCCAATTTATTTCATCCCGAAACTCCCGGAAATCGACTGCCAAGTTCAGGATATAAATAACGGTCAAATTCGATCGAGTGCGATTCTAGCAAAATTTCTAATTTTAAAAATAAGAACCCGAGAGTGATCAGTTCCTGGGCGAAATTCCATTATAAGCGCACTGACGAATTACACGTTTTATAAATCCCAAAAATGGGCCAAAATCCGGAATGTCACAGGATGCATATTTAATTATAAATAAATCGTGGTGATCAAATTGAGCATGTTGTTGTGCAATTGGGTGATTGTATATACTTGTTGGATGCACATGTGAGTTAGATTAAAATTAATTATTGATAGTGCCATGTCCAATGCTGAATGAACATGAATTGTGTGTTAAATGGTGCGTGTGCGGGCCGCGTGTAATGGGCCAGTGGATTGTGGTAAATGCGTATTGAGCGTGTACTTGAGAAAGAAGGAATGGTGATGTGGTAAAGTGTGGGGTGCAAGTGTGCATAGAATTTGAGGCAATGGCATGAGAAAGTGAGGTGGGATCGGGCCGAGTATTATAAACTAGGGCAGCGATCACGTAGGTCTGTTGCATTTGGCACAGGCTGAGGCTCGAAAGAGCACGATTGAGTTCGGTCCGAGACACGATCAGCTCGGGTGAGACCGGGATTGGACCGAGGCATTATAAGCTCGGGTTCCGATCATGTAGGCCTGTCGCATTTGGTGCGGGCTGAGTGTTGATTGCAGTGTACCTGAGGCGTGTACGTTTACGCGGGTCACTGGCGAGTGAAAGAGGAAAATGAATGATCGCAGTGTACCTGAGGCGTGTACGTTTACGCGGGTCACTGGCGAGTATTGTGGAAAAGAAGAATTGAGAATGGAAAGAATGGGAAAGTGGAGGTGGAATGGGCGTATGTTGAGTGGATCGAAATCGTGTTATGTTCGTTGGGTGAGTGATTTATGGAAAATTTGTATGTTGTGTCTTGTGTTTTCAAAATAAATTTTTATAAGTGGACTAATGTGCAGGCTGCGTGTGTCGAGAGTCGAGGTATGTGTATTCGTGTGTTTTGTGGTGGATTGATTGGTTATGTGTTTATCTATGTCTGGAATAACGTGATAGCCTAGGTAGGGTTTAGGTTACAACTTATTGAGAAGTGTCTAATGGTTGTATAAACCAAACCATTTCAGATCCCCTGCCTGAGCGATGAATAATCCGCCGCCGCCACCAGAACGTTTTGGAGTTCCAGTGCATGGAGAATATGAAACAGCTGAGTTTCAAATGGGAGACGGGATGATGTGGAGTTAGATTCTGAGTAGAGGCCAAGCAAGGGGTGTTAAAGGTTGTTACGGATTGGATGGCAGGTCATCGGTTTTTGTTCTTACTCTTGAAGGATTAGTAATGTGTGCACTGGTAAACTAAGGTTTGTATTTTGTAAATATGGTGGTACAAGTTTGATCGAGTAATGGAAATGAAATATGGATATGTATATTCTCCCTTAATGCCTCCCTAGTTTTTATATTGTCCGGGATTAATTGTTATATCCGCTGTGGTTGTAAATCTCTGATGATTATTTGAGGTCGGCGACATTCCTGGGACGTCGCACTCATCGACCAGGTAAGGGGCGTCGCGTGCCCGTTAGGGTTCGGGGCATGACAATGCATCTAGTGATGAAGAGACTCGGTGAAAAAATTGGACAAACAGCTGAAGCATCCATAGTCGAAGAGAAAAGACTAAGATGACATCCATGACTTCACATGTTTCTTCTCTAATATTTGATTTGATTCCATCTGTAAAATTGGTGAAAGTAAACTGAATTTATTTACATTTCGTTTCATCAAACTTGTTGGATGAAGATATATGTTTTGTTTAAACCATGAAGCATTAAGCTTGTTTGTCAACCCGTCATGGGGAAAGTGGAACGGTAGTGAAGCCTATATTTTCTTTCCTTTTGTTGTTGGCGACTTATATTTATATGTCTTATGTGCATCCATATTTGTTTTATGAGTATGTAGAATTATGGAATATATGCATACAAGAATATGATTTTGCGGATGACAAAACTAAAATTGGTCAAATGGTGCCTTGTGCTAAGATACACTGGAAGAATGACCAATAATGTTTGAGGCTTGCTGGTTTGAATGTATTACCCTTTGCATAGTTCAATGTATGGGTCGTTATCTATCATTCGTTATTAAGATGTTTCTTCTCTAATATTTGATTGATTCCTTCTTGGAATTTGGTGAAAGGAAACTGAGCTTATTTACATTTCATTTCATAAAACTTTTTGGGTGATATATGTTTTTTCTTTTGTTGTTTGAACTATGAAACATCAAGCCTTGTTTGTCAGCCGACAATTGAGAAAGTGGAATGGTAGTCAAGCCTTTATTTTCTTTCCTATTGTTGTTGGCTACTTTTAATAATTATTGAGAATAAATATCAGGCATGAAAGATTTTCTTGAGATTGTTGTCATCAAGGCAGAGGAGGTGAGTCAAAAATGAATTTATATGATTATAGACGGATGAATAATTGTAATATACCACCCGCCTGGGTGGCGCTGCTGGAACGCGCACTCTTCCTCTCGCAAAAGGTTGAGTGTTCGAATCTCGAGCGCCGCAGGGTGACTTAATCGGTGGCACGTGTGTGGTGGCTAGCACGTGTAGCCCCCAGGGTTTACTCTCCGGCTGTCGGCCGTGCGGGGGTTCCCTGGGTTATAAAAAAAAATAATTGTAATATGACATGACAACAACAGAATCAAGAATGTGACGGCATTTATCTCCTTCTATTTTTGCTCCTTTTTTGGCAATTTCCAGAGTAAAATTGCTATTTCCCCCCCTGTTATGGTGAATTTCTACTGAGTGTATAATTAAAAAAACAATTAAATTCAAGTTGTTTTCGGACATGGTATGAACGTTAGTTACAATTTAGATTATTATTCCTATTCCTTTTTTTTTTTGGTTCTAGTTATCTTATTTCAACAAACCAAATTGAGCCTCATTAATTTGGCATGGTTTTTGAGAGTTAGACAGAAAGGGGTCTTACCTTAAACTCAAATTACGGTAAAATCCATTTTAAGAAATGGTTAAACTAAAATAGTCGATTATGGCAATCCTCTTTTTTTTTCGCAAATAAGCAAGTAATATTTTTTTGGGATAAACAAGTACTTAATCATTTACTTTACCAAAAAAAAAATCATTTATTATTCAAGACTGGCAGCATGTGGCTGAACCACTCCCACTTCGAGTTCCATCCTACCACCATTACACTAAAAAACCAGCAATTCGTCGATCAACTCAAGCAAGTCAATGCAAAAACTAACTGTGATGGATACAAACAACACTTGAAAGATGACATAACAGACCTTAGCCATAGCTGCAAATAATGAAGATTCATGCTATTACAAGCTTACACCCCAATTTGAGCATAGAGTTCCATGAACACTTTTAACAGCCGTGTTCTTCAGTACATAAAAAAAAGCACCCAGTTTTAGTCTTTACGGCAAGCTTGATCCATTTAATGCTAGAGCTGAAGGAGGGATCCACCGTGTCATACCACATTTTTGGCTCTTCAAATATAGAGAGAATGATAGTAGAAATGCTAAAAGTTATTATGTACGGTGCTCACTTTAGTATCAAAAGTTTTCGCCGGTTCACTTAAGTGCCAAATCAGAGAAAAAATAATTACTTAAGTGCCTTCAGCGAGAAATTCTAGCCAGAGAAATTACATGTCTTTTATGCTTAAAAATTTAATCTGAGGTGGCATTTTTAAAAGAAAAATCAGTCCACGTGGACATATGATTGTGTAAAACAACGTCGTTCCCCCGAAATTCTTTGACATGTTGGTGTACCTTACTAAAAGCTGTTTGACCTTGCTAAAGTAACAGCTCATTCCTTTGCTTGGATTGCAATAGATCTATTTCACTGTAATTTTGTGAATCACTTCAAAATTACATTGCGTCATTTCTTTCATCACAACTTGATTGCTGAACAATAAGAAGATGTTATAGCTAATGTCCATTTTCTCCATTGTAGCATCATCACGACTGATCACAAAAAAAAATGGTAGCTTAAAAAAAAACGTTTGGCATTAAGTACATAAACTTCATTTACATTTGTTTTCTTTATTTTGTTTGATAAATACATTTTGGATACACATCACACGATCAAAACTGAAGAATTGAATGTAATAGATTTCATCGGAATTATATTACAACTATGATGTTGTAGGATAACTTTTCTTCATGCATTGATTTTTCTCTCTCATGTATGCATATCCAATCGATAACAATAAATGCTCATTGTGATGTTGCATCAAATTCCAACATTTTCATAGTTTGGCTTCCATGAATGGCTTTTGCTTTTTCTGAGGCATCATTGAAACATAATGTGATCACAATAACGATAAAAAAAAAAGATCAAACTAGACTAATTAGTTACTTTATATGGCCAAAACATCAAACATGCGAATAAACTCTTTTTGCAGTGCAAGCAAAGGACTAATTCTTGCTTCAGCAAGGTCGGACAGATTCTTGCTTTAGTCAAGTAGGCTAGAGCGAGTAGAGAACATATGACTTTAGGGGAGGCTCACTAAAGTGGAGGCGATCAGATATTCATTTGAATTACTCGCTAATAGGCACCATGTTCTTGATTCAGGGACAACTTGATGGAAAAACTGGAGGTGGCGTTCGACAAGAATTTTGTGGGCTTATCTGCGTCCCAAGCAATCCTATCTGAAGGTGGGTCATCATCGTTAATGCCCAGAATCCCATGAGTATGCCCTGATCCGGGGCGGATCAATATGCTGAAATTGAGATGAGAGGAAACAAATGGTGGTGGCTGAAGAGAGAGAGGAAGTATAGATTTTGGGGATTTGGGGGCTAACCGAGAAACGACGCCCTTCATGTCTAAGAGAAAATGGCATTGTTACATGTAGAATGGACTGAATCGTCATATCAGATAAATTGTGTGAAACTTGGCCAAGAGTACTTGATTGCACTTTTCCTCAAAGGTGTATGACTACATTCATTCAATTAGAAATTTAGGACTCAATTGGTTTGCGTACAATAGGTTTTGGACTAATTGTGCAATTTTCCTGAGATATTAGCAATACAAACACAAACAAATAATAAAGAACAACACTCATTCAAGGAAAGAAAGAAAAGTACAATATCAGCTGCCGCTATTTTCATGAAAGATATTGACATCGGATTAGTTGAATGTGTTGTATAATCGGCGACGAGGCGTGTAACGACCTGGGTCCCACTCGCAAGATATTGTCCGCTTTGGACACTAAGTCCTCACGATTTTGTTTCTCCGAGGGCAGCCCATACTACCCCCAGAAAAGGCCTCTTGCAAGTTAAGGTTTCCCTAAGTCTTTATAAGCAAGCCCAAGGCTCCCTCCCTAGGCGATGTGGGACGGGAGACATGCCCCCCCTTGCCATCCTAGAAGCCTGCCAGAAGCCGCTCCTTGTCCAGGTCCTCGGACCCCGGCGACCACTTCCCGCCCTCGTCGGACCGGGTCGTTACATTCTCCCCTCCTTCGAGCACAGCGTCCTCGCTGTGGCCCCACATGCGGTCGGGAGTCGGCTCTGATACCACCTGTAACGACCTGGGTCCCACTCGCAAGATATTGTCCGCTTTGGACACTAAGTCCTCACGGTTTTGTTTCTCCGAGGGCAGCCCATACTACCCCCAGAAAAGGCCTCTTGCAAGTTAAGGTTTCCCTAAGTCTTTATAAGCAAGCCCAAGGCTCCCTCCCTAGGCGATGTGGGATGGGAGACATGCCCCCCCTTGCCATCCTAGAAGCCTGCCAGAAGCCGCTCCTTGTCCAGGTCCTCGGACCCCGGCGGCCACTTCCCGCCCTCGTCGGACCGGGTCGTTACAAGGCGGAAGTGGGCATGCATTCACATTTCTTGTGCATGCATTTACGAGGAAGAAGAAAAAATGGACGTGAAGGCATGCACATAAACCCATGTTAGAGAAGATTTGTCCATCTTCATTTAATGCTCCACGATTGGCGCTGTTATTGTTAAATGCTCCGCGAATGTGCTTCTCCTTATCAGAGTATTAATAAAAGCTGAGCATGCGGATCAGATATCGTGTATGGGTTCAAACTCAAGACACAATTTAACAGAATGAACGTTCAAACCTTTGCAATGGCAAATGATTATGAGAGTTCATTTGCACTGAAAAGAGGAAAAAAATAGATGAGCTTACACTATCTATAACATAGTAGAAAAAATGTGCATTGAAAATCTTAAAATTTTTCACAAAAGTATCATTGAGTCCTAAAACTTTCAAAATATGCAATCAAGTCCTAAAACTTGCCAAATGATTTAATGAAGTCCTTCCGTTGATTGCACTTTTTGAACATTTTAAAACTTGATTGTACTTTTTGAAAGTTTTAAAATTTGATTGCATTTATTTATGCCACAATGCTATTACATTTTAAAAGAACTTTCTTGATACATTTTCACTTTCAAGTGTTGCCTTGTGAGAGTAATGAATTGTATCTGATTGCGGAAAGTTAAAAATTCTTAATGAAATATAAACAATACTATTGCAAAACATGATTAGAAATAGTAATAAGAAGTGGAACCGCATCACCTTAAAGAATCGCGAACATAGACATATGCTACTATTTTGATTTAACAAATCAATTGAGGCTTCTAGCAAAAAAAAAAACAATTGAAGCCATTTCGAAATTCTTGTGATAAGATCGAAAAAATTATTTTTTTTTCTCAAGTGGGAAAGTTAAACTAAAAGTGAGTACGTTTCCCTGCGCGTTAAGTTTTCCTGCATATCAAGTTAAAATAAATAATTTTTAATTGGATTTTTTTGTCTTTATTGATCATTTTTTTGGCCAATATCTTTATTAATATATTAAGCCAAGTGTCTCGCCAGCAAAGATTATTGCAAAGCCTCCAAATTTAATTGGATTATTTATTTCAATAAGTGAATTTTATGCAATTTTGACTTTTCACATTTCAATGTTTTGATTAAATAGTAATTTAAATGAAGAATTACTGCTTATTTTCTTTGAGTCTAAAATATTATTTTTCGTACACTTGATTTGGATTAATTATATTTAAAATAATTAGTTAATATTAAATTCCTTTTGCAATCTAATGTCCTATTATTGATTGTATCTTATTAAGTATAATGTTGATATAATTTTTTATTTTTCTAATTGCATCACTGAATTTAAATTTTACTTCAATTGAAGAATTAAGTGAATCCCAATAAATGGCTATATTACACTAAGAAGGAAGAAGAAATAGATTGATGTGTACCTAATCCTCCGTCCATTGAACACGTATGAGATCAAGTAGGATTCGAGGCACGTGTGTCACGCCCCGAGCCCATCGAGCACGCGACATCCCTCTACCGGTCGATTAGTGCGATATCCCAGGGTATCGCCGACCTCAAAAATCATTAGAGATTTACATCCACAGCAGAAATAACAAATCACCCGGACAATTAAAAATATGGGGGACATTCAGGGAGAATATACACATATCTATTTCCATTATCAAACTTATAAAATATTTACAATTCATAACCATCATAAACACGTGCACATCGTACTGAAAACCATCAATACACAACAAGATTAGTGACCTGGTATTCTAACCACAAAAATGGTACTCTTCCAAAAACTTATCCTGAACCCCTATACTAGCCTCGTCGACCTCTGCTCGGCATTCATTCTGAATCCAATTCCTCGTCATCCGAATCTGAACTCCCGTGAGTAGTTTGCTCGTCTGAAGACTCCGGTTCTGCCTCAATCTCAATCGGGTGATTGATGTCACCCGACTCAGCTGGAACATCATTTTGATCTTGTTCCTCCTCGGCTAATACATCGAAGAAATTGAACTCAGGAACAAAGTTGGGATCCATATATTGCTCATACGGGAGTATGTAATCCGGTTCCTCCTCAGGCTCCTCAGACTCGTCAGGTTCGTTCTCGGGTTCTGGTTCAGGCTCTACTCCCTCTGATTCTTCCTCGGGAATCGGTTCTAAGTCTATATCCATTGGGTCATCCTCAACTTGCGATGCTTCGGGTTCGGGTTCATGTTCGGCCCCTGACGATACTTGCGCGGCCGACGTCGGATGCATTCCTGACTGGGCTAGACTGGTCTCCACGCTGGTCAACTCACCATCAATAGGGGGTATCGCAGACGGGTCCCAATCACCAACTAAGTCAAACGGGACATCAAAACCCCTAACGAGCCCGAACTCATCCCCGTCAGCATCCCGGAAGAACCAGGCAGTATATACATGGGTCTCCCATAAAAGGTAGTCCTACTTTTATAAAAATAGTAGTAGTATGCATAATCCAGGTCATGTTATCTGGCATAGGGAATTCTGCAACATCATTCTCGGTGTGCACTGGTACCCCAAAACGCACTGGTGGCGATGGCGGAGGATTCATGAGTCCTGTCGGGGTTCTGAAATTGTGTCACGCCCCGTACCCCACGAAGCGCAACATCCCGCCAACGGTCGGTTTTGATGCAACGCTCCCAGGAAGCGTCGCCGACCCATGCCCATACAGAGATCAAGCACAAGCGGAAGTATAAAATAAACAAACCCAGACAACTTCAAATAGACCCAAGGATAGCTATACATCAAACACATTTATAGAAAATAATTACACATTGATATTACTATTAAAACCATTTGTACAATATTTGCAAGTACAACAAAAGATACAACAGTCAGCAGCCACCTAGTCAAAAAGGAATAAGTGGCTAGGGAGGTCAGGCTAAAACTAAGGAAGAGGGCTACGGTCCAAAAAGTTTCGGCTCTCATCACTAGCTAAGGACGCTAGACGATCCTATGGTTCCCAGTCGGGATCGGATGACTCGGTGGGATCGTCTGACAACTCCTCGGAGACGTCCTCACTAGACTTTGACTCCTCGGACTCCATCGCCTGGGCTCGCTCATCCTCGGAGTCTGGCTCCAACTCCGGGTCAAGGTAAAGCTCGAGCCCCTCCTCATCTGATCCTAGCTCTGCCATCTCTCCATCCTCCTCTACATCCTGCTCCATAGCCTCGGGTTCGTCATCTTCTTCCTCATCCATAGGCTCGGAGTCCTCTACTAGTACATTGGGCTCCTCATGCACCTCCTCCTCTTGCATCATCCCCTCGGGTATGACCTCAGGGTCTATCACCTCACCAGCAGCTATAATTGGTTGCATCAGCCCAGTATTATCGATAGGGATATCAAAGGTTCTAAGGGGCTCTCCCTCGTTTCCATTGGCACCCCGATGGCACCATGCTACGTACTCTTGTTTCTGATAATAGTCCGCACCTATATTCACAGCTACTTCATATCGATACCTCACAAAAGCCTCCCCATTTCCTGAAGGGTAGGTAGTAGTATACGTCCGGATCTGCAGAGGGATCCCAAAAAGAGGCGGTGGTCTCTCCATCCTCACGGCCGGGGGTCTGAAAAGTTTCGGTTTACACAACCGTGAGACGAATCTCAGTGAGTTTAACCCCTAAACCTAGGCTAGGCTAACATGCAATCTCCTGACCGAAAACAAATATTTAAAATCATAACACAACCATAATCATACAATTCTCTGACCCTGCAGGTTAGACAGTTCGATATATAAAAATCATGGCACATGCGTGGCACACACACCCACACGTACGCCAAACACATGTTCATGCATCGATTCTCACCCACTCGCATGCTAATCAATGCATGTTTATGCATGCAAATGTTATTGACATGTCATACACATTTCTTTGGCCCACCGGCCCACACTGGCACACTTGCCCAATTCATTATTATTACGACTCGAGTCATCAATTTTTTTTCACGGCCCGGTGCGTCTAGCCTGCTTCAAAGTGCATGAGGCGCAGCAACCGATCTGGTCCAGTATCTCTAGTCTACTTCAAAGTGCATGAGGCGCAACACTGTTCTCCTTGCGAACCAGAGCCTGCTTCAAAGTGCATGAGGATGGTCGCCTTCCGGACGTACCGGGCATCGTCCTGCTTCAAAGTGCATGAGGACGGTATCGACCCGAAGGTCCTTAGGTGATCACACAATTCATTATTATCTGAACCCAGCGTATGACGCTTCGGGGTATTTTAGGTGATCACACACTCATGGCAGACACGCATTCTCGCACAATTTCACAACATGCCACACTCTAGGCATACATAATGCGTGTCCATGTTATGCAATGCAATGTGCCATGAGCACCAAGGAGATTCAATCACAATCAAGCACAAATTACGAACAACTAGTCATCCCAGTCACACCCGGTAATTTTCCAATGGACATCTAAATTGATCAATTAGTCCAATTTCTCACCGCAAATTATTTTCATTAGCCTATACAATTTTTCCGATAATAATTCCTATCAATTAATCCTCAACCCAATTGGAAATACACACTGATACTATCTAAGCCAGTCCAAGACGTACCGATAACACCTAAACCAGTCCAGAAAAACGCACTATTAGTCCTAATCCGGATTTAGGAATTTTACTCACATAATCAAGGGTCACGACGACGGGAAATGGCGGCCGATCACTGGTGAACAGTGAAACCGGCGACGACGGTATGGACGAGGGGTGAACAGTACTTTCTGTACGAAACTGTATGGACAGGGCTGGGACGGTGGCCGGTGAGGCGCCGGTCACGGCGGCGACAGGCCGTACGGTCGGACCGTACGGACAGCTACAGTACCGACCGTACGGACACCGTACGGCCGACTATGAACAGGAACGTATGGACGAGCTGGACTCCTGGGTGTTGACAGAACGGCGATCGGAGCTCCGGCGAAGCTCCGGCGGTACTGTTTGCAGAACGGGAATAGTGAATAGTGGCTGTTTTGGTTCTGTTTTAGCTTAAATCAGGGCTGATGGTGGCTGGTCTTGGGTGGAAAGGGCTGCTAGTGGTGCTGGCTCGGCGGGGGCAGCTCCGGCTGGTACTGTTCCGGCATGAACAGTACCAGAAACGCAGAAACGCACAAAACAGAACAGAAACAGAAGAAGAAGAAGGGGAAAATTCTGGGAAAATCTTGGCCGAATGGTCCTGAACGTGAGAGAGAGAGAGAAATATGTCTGGTCAAAGGGGTCAAAGGAGGTCTAAGTGGAATCCAAGTGTCAAAAATCCAAAGCCTTGGACACTTTTGCCCCTAATCCAAAGGCCCAAATTTGATCTAATCCAAATAAGCAAGGGTAGAATGGTCATTTGCTCTTAACCATGGTTGACCAGACCTGAGTTAAGCCTAACTCACCTTGGTTAATCCCAAAATAAAATCCAATTTTCGGAATTAATCAAAAATGGCCTAGGGGCATTTTCGTAATTTTCCGATCCCGAACCGAAATTCCAATTTTTGTCCATACCGGTCCTATATATTCATGGTAGACATAATCCGGTGTCGGATCCATAAAATTCATCCTTTAAGCCCTCGAAAATCGACTGCAAAGTTCCGGAAATAAAATAATATTATTTTTTCAATTTTTGTCGAAATTCCAATTTTTGTCCGTAACGACTCCCGGTATGCGTGGCCACCCAAAAATGGCGTCGGCCTCGAAAAATAACCTCATTTGACATCGAAAAGCGACGCTGGTGTCCCGAGGGGCAAAATCGTCATTTTTCACCCTCGGACCAAAATTCCAATTTTTACACGTACTAACTCTAAACGTGTGTGGCCAGCGTAATATGACGTCAGATTTCCAAAAATAGTCTCTTAAGCCTTCGAAAATCAACATCGAAATTCGAGCCCAATTTCGTGAATAAACTCGCTAAACTTTCAATTTCAGGGTCTCTCTCACTAAAGGGTGGCTGTTTAGAAGTTACATGTATCGACCTAGGGCTATCCGTGTCGTAATGGTCTCGATCATTGAGAGAATGAGAAATTATTACTAGTTTCAGAGGTCACGATCGTTCGGTTCAGGTTCAGGACTGGTTGACCACGTGTACTTTCGGTCTTGCAGAATCACCTGCGTCCCTATTATACATCGTTGGCCTTGGCCAAACTCAATCCATTACCCTTTCCTACGATCGGCCCACGTTGACCCAAAATATTCCCTCAGCGTCTCTCGTGATCGGTGTCCGTTTCACGATAGGGTCCCCGGTCCACGTACCGTTTTCTAGTTAGCCATACCCCATTGGTTAGTATCCCGAGAGTGATTAGCTCTGGGCGGGACTTTTTAAAATGAAATGCGAATTAATATCAGTTTCATTGATCCCGAAATTACATCGAAATTCGGGTTGTTACGAATTGTTGATTGAAACAACCGTGAGAACACTTCTCAGTAAGTTCACCCTTAAACCCCACCTAGGCTATCACGTACCTCCATACAATTATACAAACAACATAATCACATACGCGCAATCACTAGCAGGCACAATTTTCATCACATACATTCATTGCATTCTCATCATTTCTTTTCCACAATTCATCGCCAGTGACCCGCGTTGAAGTACACGCCTCAAGTACACTGCGACCACTTTTCACAACACTTCAGGGCCCGCGTTAACGTACACGCCTCAAGCCATATTTCTTGCCCGCATTAAAGTACACGCTTCAGGCTCAACACCTACCACCTACTGCGCAACCCGCGCTGAAGTACACTCCTCAGGCTGGCAGTCCTCCGGTAATACCGGGCATCGTCTTGCATTGAAGTACACGCCTCGGGACGGCACAATTCCCCGCGTTGAAGTACACGTCTCAGGGATTCCCACAATTACACTTTCCAAGCCACGCACAAATTCTCATTCATTTACACACGCAACAATCACTTGCTACCCAACTGGCCCGTCACACGTGGCCCGTGCACGCAACAATTCACACGAAATCCATGCATACTCAGCATTTGACTTGGTCAATAATAATAATTAAAATAATCTGGCCCACGCGTGCACCTAACAGGCATAATTAAATCAACAAATTGCACAATCACACATTCAATTTCCAACACCACACTCGGTCATAATTCCAACGCACGAAAAACACGGAAATTGCTATTTTTCTCTAACCAAATGGCCTCAAATCGATTCCGGTCCTTCACGAGACTTTCTCGCCATAAATTCTTGGTTCTAAAAATCAAACTTGCGACCCGAGCGGCCCATCACAGCCCCATGAACAGTAGTCCACAGCCCACTGTTATTCTGAATTTTCCAATAAAAATTTTCCGAGTTCAGTTCTAAGGCCCGCCATATAATCCCACTTCTAAATCATGCAATTCCGCACTTACCCTATGCCCGGTTTCACCCAAAATCGTCCGTCGATACCCGAAGTCCTAAGTTGGGTTTAGAGCGCGACTTACCCGCGTTCTAGACTATCGCGGCTAGAATGGAAAGTGGCGGCACTTAATCGGAAACGGTGGCAACGATGTATGGCTCCCGGGTGGCGGCAATCAGCTTGGACGTGAGAGAGAGAGAGAGTCACGATGGGGGGTGTTCACGGCAAAAGGGGGGGAACTCACGGTAAGGGGAGAGAAAACAATGAGGGAGAGAGAGAAGATTGTCTTGACTTGAATAGTGAACTTGGATCAAATTTGGCTAATTACCAAAATGCCCATCTCTCACATTTTTTATCCAACGGTCGAGATTCAATCTTATCTTGATCCGACGGCCAAGATTGAGTCTCATCCAAAAATATCCAAGGTTATACTTGTAATTTCTCAAAAAGTCCAAGGAAAAAATTGTCTAATCAAAAAGTTGGGGCAAAATGACCAAAATGCCATTTGCCCATAAAACATGCCCTTTGTTAATTCTCAAGGGTAAAATGGTCCGATTCTCCATTTCTCATCAAAATCGAGTTTTTCTTAAGGATTCGGGCATAACAAAAATTGCACGTTACAACCGCAACGTCGTCCTAACGTCCCGTTGTGACTTCCAAATTTTCCGGTGTCCGATTTGGCCTAAATTAAATAATTAATTTCTATTAAACGTAACTCGAGCGTTTCTCAAACTAACGGGCAGCTTGTTAGGGAAATTCGCATATTCGACTCGTGACTAATAATATATCGAGTCAAGTGCAAGTTCGTTCGGTTCGTGACAATTTCGGTTGTCATTAAAATCACGAGGATCAATCGCTAAATCCGTGGGGTAAGATCGTTCGGTATAGGTTCAGGATATTTTGTCAAGTCATTTCGTGATCCGGCGAAATCACCCGCAATCCACTATTATGACAGTGGTGAACTGATCTCTGGCTACCCTTAGATCAGCTAACAGTGGTTCAAAATATCATCTCGGCGATTTCATGGTCGAAATTAAATTCACAATCGACTTTTCTAATAGTCGTATGAATTTAATTCCCTAATTAGCCTTTCCCCAATGGTTAGCATCCCAGAAATGATCAGTTCCGGGCGAGAACTAACTACGAGTACATTCATAAAATTCAGTATTTTATAAATCTCAAATGGACTATTTTTTTCAGGATGTCACAACGTGAGCGATTTTGGGCCAATCCTCACCAATTTGACACTCACATCTTTTGCTCAGATCACCACAATGTTCGATGCATAATTCTTTTAGGGCGGTGAGGGACCGAATTCCTTGCGGCATGGATGATAAGTAGGGATATCGGATCAAGCGAATCAATATGAGACATTTATGATTGGGCAGCCATTCAGGTACAGCTATCAAGGTTGAGCAACTGTAGATGGAAAAGGAATCCAAATTGGGGCGGATTCATTGAGACATTGGAGTAGCTCCATCACTTGGTCGGACTTTGATATTACCAGAGTACGAAGATTCAACAGAAAGTTGGACTTATTCTCTTGCGTTAGCGTGAGCTTGCAACTATCAATCACCAAGGACTCTAGGACTGTTAATTCCCTAAAAGGCACGTATATTGGTCTCCTACAATTTCCAATTTCCAACTCCCAAAGGCGAGTTAGTAGGCAAGTACCTTCAAACAAAACTTGGAGATTTTCGCATCCATCAAGTCTCAAGAATTGCAAATTTTCCAGATATTGTATTCCACTTTCTTGTAGACTCCTCTATTTTGTTGTTACGTATAGAAATGTAAGGCTGACGAGCCTTTTCATATTTTTGGGTAAACTCTCTATCTCTGAGCAACCATCGAGGGATAAAATGCAGTAAACTCTGTAGCTCACAAATGGTATCCGGAAGCTTTTTCAAACGCTTGTTCTCATGGAGATGTAACGACCTCAATTGCTTCAAGTTGTATATGGAACTTGGCAGTTCCTCAAAACTAGCATACGCCAAATTCAGATACCGTAAATGGATACACTTGGAGATGCATGTTCTAGCAAACTCTCCAGTAATAACTCCATCATCAACTCTGAAGTGAAATTTAATTGCACACAGCCTCTTTGAAGTTGGCTTTCTCAGAAATGGCAGGACTCCATCAAAATTTGAGATTCCCTCTAACGAAGTACTAGAGAACGAAATGTGGTGAACTCCTTTTGAAATCTCTGCAGTATCTAAGCCAACAATAGAGCAATCATCTTGTGCCACACTTGTTGCAAGAGAATGAATTAGATCATGCACTTTAAATACTAACATTGTCTCGAATTCCTCAACTTCTTGGATCAAAGATCTCTTCCACATCTCTTTGACGTACTCAACACCAACATCTTCAAATTCTAATTTTTGCCTTGTTGAACTAATGAATCCTAAAGCCATCCATAGCCTAGTTAAACTATGGCCAGAAATTACATATCCTTTTGGGAAAAAATGAAAATGCGGCAAAACAACGTTTTAAGTGGGACGGTAAATGACCATAGCTAAGCTTAAGTGCAGGCAAAATGTCCATTGTTGATTTCACTAACTCCCATGTTTCACTATCCCTTATTTGTTTCCAATACCGTTCTTCGTCCTTTGTGTAAAGTAGACTCCCCGAAGTTTTCACAAGGAGAGGTACTCCTCGTGATTTTTCAACAATATCATTTCCAATCTCAATGAGTTCAGGACGAAGCTCCATTTCCATTTCGTTGAATGCCCATTTTTTGAACAAGGCCATAGAGTCTTCATGAGAAAGACCTTTTAAATTATGCACTATGTGGGCACCCATTGCAGAAGTAACTTCTGAACTACGTATTGTCACAATTATCTTACTTTCACTCGCTCCTTCATAAGCTTTCCATCTACTACGGTCACTACTCCATACATCATGCAAGACAAGTCGAAATTTTTTGTCTTTAATGGTGTCTCATAGAAATGTTTGCAATTGCTCAATATCGAAGTTACTCAAACTTTGACCAGTTGCGTCTTTGATGATTCCTTCTATAGTTTTCTTTAAATCAAAGTCCTCAGGCACACACACCCATATTCGCAACTCAAATTGCTCTTTCACATTGTCATTGTTATAGACTAATTTAGCCAAGGTTGTCTTTCCCAAACCTCCTATTCCAACAATGGGAATCACGGAGAGGCTTTTGTCATCTAATTGTTGCAACATCTTAATTATCTTTTTTTTTATCAATATCTCTTCCGACGACATCCGACTTATTTACAAACGAGTAAGTCATCTCTTGCGATCGCGTATGTGACACAACATTGTCAGCCCTCTGCTCACTCAAGTGGAATTGATCTTTTTCAGGGAAAATGCTGGATAATGTCTTTCTAATTTCCTTAACTTTATGACTGAGTTTTTTACGGAGTATTAGTGGATTAGAGAGGGAAAAGAAGCGGCCTACCTTCCCTTTGACGCACCCATATCGACTGATCACCTTCTTCCTTAAGACTTCGCAGTCAAGTTCATCAAGCACATCCTCCGCATCGTAAAATACATGTTGAAGCCAATCTAACCACACTTGCGGACGCTGGTTCTTCACCTGCTGCTCCTCAGCATCTAACAACACTACGTTAATGGCAGTCAATGTCTCTCTGAGCTCATCGATCTGATTTTCAATGCTGTAAATTGCGACGGCTTCTTGGAACGCTGGTGATGCTATCTTCCCTAGCACGCCCTGTGCAATGCTGAAAAGGAGTGATTCAGCCATGCTGGGTGATGAGGAAATTGATTCTGGCTATTTGGTTTGAGATGAAAAGAACAGACAATGTCTTCCTTTTGTGAGTTAGTTGCTAGGATGATCACTTGCTTAAAATTGGACGAAAGGGAGGTTCTTTCCTTACGAGTGGCTTGCAAGTTAACAGAAATATGTTTCTGCCTTTTCTTTATCTTACTTTCTTGGGAATAATAAAGAATCGAGATTACTTCTAAGATCCAACAAGGTCTCCTCAATGTGTCTATTCTTTGCTTTTTATGTAATTTACGCATCTTTCACAAAAATATATTTTAAAAAAAATTATAGTATGCATCATTTAAAATAATTAATTAACAGAAAATCAATGGAAAGTACTTTTATAATCAATGACAAACTATACTTAAGCATTTTCGTTAGTGATGAAAATACCTTTTCGTCAATTCAATTTTGTAAGCAATATAAGCGATCATTTTAACTAGGAAAATGTTTTCTAAATCATTGATTTTTCACAAAATAAACGTACCCATGATATATAAGTTTTTTCTACCCATCGGCCCTTTACTTGTAGAGATGATCTAGAATAACGATAAGTTACGGAAAAAATAACCGATCAAACCGAAGGAAAAAGTCAAGTTGGCATATGAAGAAATCAATAAAAGGAGAGATGGAACAACACAGAAGAGTCAAAGCATGACTCTGCCTCAACCATCTGAACCCAAAGGCTATCTCAGTTTCTGTCAGTTAATTTGAAGGAAGCCATTGGGAACTCCAAGACACTTCACTTTTCTTCCATGCCAATCAAGACAAGCAAAGAAAAGAAAGATAGCACATAGTGATGGTGTATGTATGAAGCAAAATGGAAGAAAGAGAGATACAGACAAGACCTTGTACAGACCATGGGTTGTAAACTTGTAATCTTTCTGATGTGTTGGTTCTTCGCTCTCAGAATTATCAACTAATAGAATCCAGCACCATTACAGATGCAAAGTACGATACCAATATTCCAATTTTGCCTTCTCTTTTGTGCGTCTCCTCTCTTTTTACATCTATCAAGGTGATATTCCAATTTGCCATCACTTTTTACTTTTGTTTAAGATAATGTTTGATCATCTATCCGTAACTTAATATTAATCTCTCTCTCTCTCTCTCTCTCTCTCTCTCTCTCTCTCTAGGCAAATCTCGTTTTATTAGAATACTCTCTTATACCTAATCCACTTCTTGTTCCTTCTATAATTGTTTGTCAATCTACTTTAAGAGATGACGACTTAGAATTATCGAAAGTGGGGGGAAAAACAAAAGTTGTGCCCAGTAAAAAAAAGAAGGTGACAGACTTAGACTCATATGTAGTCATTGCTTAATTTTTCGATGTATCGAGGGATAAAGAGCCGTCAATCCTAAGGCCGACCTTCCTGAGTAACATTGGAGAGCAAACTAATTAGTATTGATGCATGTTAAATTTCTTTCTTTTCTTCTTGTGGATGATAAGGATTCAAGTAAGGTCCATGAGTCACGAATGTAAGCAAACAGTCTCTTCCACTTAAATCGGGTAAGACTACAGTCATAAAGTGGAATTATGGAATGACAATTAAAAACGACATCTGAAAAATGATAATTATGTGAGGTTTAGATACTGGTGTGAAGCTGCAGCAAGAAATATAATGTTTGCTTGGCTTAAAAAAAATTCAAAATTAACAGAGCAACATTAAGAGAGAAACGAGGGCAAGCTCTCAAGTCATTCATTATACATACAAGGCCTTCTTAATCAAGAGATGGACGGCAAAGTAACATGGGAGAAGAATATTAAACATTTATGTGAAAATAATTTCATACAGATGAGATAAATGTCTGTTTATTTCTTCAAATAAGGGACAAGTTTACCATGGGAACCGCTGCATTCAAATGGTAAACACAAACATAAGCTATACAGGACATTTCAGACCTTTTGAGGAGCATCAATTTTAAGCACTAGGGGAGAAACCGAAAGCAGTCAATCTTACTTTGAGACTGAATCTTGAATAGTCGTCGATCATAAGAGCCTTCCTATATAGAACAGAAGAGATCCTAATATTTCAACCCCATCTATCAAGAAGAACAGTTCCATGTAAGCAATAAGAACCCTTATCCAGCTAGGAAAGATCGACCTTGTGGAGTTTATAAAAAACTGGCGATCCATGCCCATGGCATCCAGTTGCAAGTGAGGAGAAAGCTCTTAACAACGCGCCAGAATGGGAAAGAATGCGCGTGTGACACACCAGATAGCATCTGCAAATTCTGCATATGCAGCATGTGGGCACCTAACGATGTTACTCTCTATCTGCCAATGGGTATGCCAGGTTGTAGCTAGATAGGGCAAGAAATCACAAGCAGGGCCGAGTTATAGTTATCCAGAGAACAAATCATTCACAAAACAAGTAAAGCCACATTCCCATGTCCTTTCCAGTAGAGTTATCAGTTTGCAGGTCACTGCATATGGCAGTTAATTTGCTAATCTGAAGATCTCAAGACAAAATAAAAAAATTCATTTTGTTGTGAAAAAGAACAACTCCGATTCTTTTCTTCTTCCTTAGTGAGAAGAAAATATAGCTTGTTCACCCACCTTTTAAGAATAAAACTCCCAGGGCGACTTCTACTTTTAAATTTTTCACTTTTTGAGAACTTCACAAAACTCAGTACTTTGTGTTTTATTTAAACCGAAACGTTTGAAGCCTTATTCATATATAGTGGTGAATCAGATATGATTTCTTTTCATAATTTTGAGACTAAAATAATATTTTTACAATATTTTTAAGTTTGAAGGAAAAATCATAAGTAGAAGTATAACATAACTTTTTAGGACATCAGGTGCACCCAATAAGAGCGGTCCTCACATGGGGCCAACCAAATACACGGGCTGAGGATGATTGCCCATTGGGTGTGCTCCACCTGGCACTCGATAATTTCTCCTAATTTTGTAAGACGTGGACAATGAACAGCATTTCAGAATGTTTTGTGTTTTCCTATCTCCTTGATCGCAGGAAATTTCCTTCAACAAGTTTTCGATTAGAGCATTACAAACATGAATATATTTTTATTGACCAGTTATGGACGGAAACATGACTCACAGATCTGGGGTCTCTCTCAAGTGAATTCAACTGAAAACTTAATGGATTCTCAAGGAAACATTTCTGGAATATGTGCTAAAATCACACATCACAATTCTTGTATGCTAAATGAAAAGCATTTTTGTGATCCGTTGATTCACAAACATGCAATACATCTTCTTTAAGTTTCTCGGCGAAACACTTTGCATATGATCAAAAGCATAATCTACAGTGAGCATGTTTCTGTCGGGATTCTCAAAACGGTGGAATTAAATAAACAAAGAGCAATTGCAGAACTAGCAATTCGCTCATATGTAATCTTGTCTTCTTTTTGTTCAAGGCGATATCTTCCATACCTCGTAGTGTTACTCGAAGCTACCCAGAAGCAGAAGATTGTGTGACATAATATCTTCCACTAGGAAATCTCCTAGGAAGCCTTGGAAGATAGCCGTCCCAGCTTGCTGAGCCAAACCGTCAATGATTGCTGGTAACAGGTAACCCATCAGACTACTCTCACTCTAATCATTCCTCTGATTACATCCACGTCCTCGAAATGTACAATAAGGCACACCTCGATAGCAGCCATGTCCCTGACTAAATGCTTGGGATCTTATGGTTGAGAATCCAAGTTGCAGATTAGGATCTGGGAAATACATGCTCCGGTGATTAAGGAATTCTGGCCCTGGCACGGTTGGGATAGGGATGCTACTGGCATGCCATTTTACTAGGATAGCAATATCGGTAGAAACATAATATGTATGAAGTTGCCGTCCCCCATAGCCTTATCTTTTGATGGAATCATATCGTTTTGAGCAGAATAATATACCAAACTGAGCCCTCACAATGTTTATATACTGTCAAAAGAGAGAAATAATGGAGCAAAGGGATATGCTTGTCTGATTGTTCTCGAGTATTCTACGGAACAGAGAGGATGGCTGCAAAAGAAGATGCATAAAAAATAGCTCTGCTACAGTTAATATTTATTATTTTTTCCATGAAAGATCAACAAGATCCCATCATTTTTTTTTTTTTGGTAAGGTAAGTAGTATAACTTTTCAGCGAATAATTACAAAAGAAGAGCATAAAAAAGCTCCCATAATTACAAGATCCCATCATTTAATGTCTCTGTAGCATAAAAAAGCTCCAAATATACTACAAACATGCATCCTCAACCTTCAGTGGTAGATAGAACTAAGGAATGCAGGACATATGAAGAGATCCTACTTTTAAAAACACATGGATGATGGGAATGTTGGTGCTGTTCCTTTGGGTCCAGAGTGCGACTTGTTCTCTCAAAGCCAAGGCAAATCTTCAACCAAGAATAGTTTCGGCCTGTCGTCTTTTCTAGGTAACTTCCTATTTTGTGTTTGGTGTTGGAGATTATCTATTATGAGGGTAACATCAATGGTTGATGATTATTGAAATCACTGTCCCGTGACCAAGTCAAATCTTCGACTGAGAAAAGTTTCATCCAACTGAATGGTTTCTCTGGAGAAGACCAGGACTTTGTCTCATTATTCAATCCCCAAAAGCACATGCATCCCCAACTTTAGTCAGCATGACGACTTTATGATGCATTTGAAGATGCAAAGCAGAAAAGTTCCTTGACACTTGTTTTATTTCTGCTGATCACTGACTGACATTTTCGGGAAGAATGTGAGTGTTCATAACAAAATCCTCAGGAGGGCCGGATATCCTTGTAGGGTGTAGGAATTATGATCTATAAAAAGTTAAAAACCAAATGAAAAGAGGAGAGAGTTCATATGGTAGGGTGAAGCAATGTTTTCTTTTCCTATCTCCAATATTCGATTGGAGAAAAATACCTCATCGTGTTCCCAACTCTACCATACTCGTCAACTGTGAAGCATGAACATGCTCAGATGCTTTGCAATGTCATCCTCAAGAATTGACATGATCCATATACTTTTCTCAAGAGCACGACAATTGGTTGCGCTTGTGGTGAATCTTCTCTCCAGCCGGCGAATCTTCTCAGTCAATGCTTTTTTGTCTCTCTTTGGTAATTTCCTCTCAAATTCATTTGTGAAGCTCTGTTTTATTAGATTAATCAACGAAATCCTATAGTCAAGGAAAGGATGCTGCAAAATCTTGTTCTCTAGAACAAGTTTGGAGATTATTCAAGGCTTGACCGTTCTGTACGATAATTCAAGATTTTCTTATGAGAATTTTCTGCAGTGCTTGATAGGCATAGGAAACAAATCGGGGGAAGAACAGCATTGATGCCAAAACTTATATACGGAGGCCACTTTGGTGCCAAAAGTTTCAATCGGATCACTTAAGTGCTAAAAGTTGTGAAAAACGATCACTTAAGTACCACTTCACCGGAAATCCAACGTGGCATTTTTTTATTAATTTCTTAAGCTGATGTGGCTCGCCGAAGGCTGATGTGGCTCGGCGGAGGCTGATGTGGCATTTTTTTTTCCTTTTCTTTCTTTTCTTTTTTTTTCTTTTCTTTCTTCTTATTTCCAATGGCCGGCGTCCGGCCACCGGCCATGGACGGCCTCGCCGTGCGTCACCTTCCTCCGGGCGAGGCCGCCATGGCCTCAGCGAGCGCCGGCCTCGCCGGGGCTCGCCCTGCCCAGGCGAGGGTCGAGGTCGCCTGGGCAGGGCGAGCCTCGGCGAGGGCTCGCCTCGCCTCGCCAGATTCGACGAGGCCGGCCCTCGCCCAGGCCACGGCTGCCTCGCCCGGAGGAAGGCGACGCCTGGCGAGGCAGCCGTGGCCTCGGCGAGGGCCGGTCTTGCCGGATCTGGCGAGGCGAGCCCTTGCCGGGGCTCGCCCTGCCCAGGCGAGGGTCGAGGTCGCCTGGGCAGGGCGAGCCCCGGCGAGGGCTCGCCTCACCAGATCCAGCGAGGCCGGCCCTCGCCGAGGCAGAAAAAAAATATTTAAAAAATTGAATTATACACATGGAAGTGCCATGTGTCATTAAAATTTAAATATAAAAGCCACGTATTAAATTTGATCAGAATTTCTCGCCGTTGGCACTTAACTGATCGTTTTTTCTCCGATTTGGCACTTAAGTGATTGCCGGCGTAAACTTTTGGCACTTAAGTGATCCAAATGAAACTTTTGGCACCAAAGTGGCCTCTGTACACAAGTTTTGGCACCAATGCTGTTCTTCTCCCGAAACAAATCAATGGAACTTCAGAGCAGCAGTTAATGTTAGCGATATTATGATATCTATTTGATTCTGCATATCTCTTTGGGATTATATATATATATCTCTTTCGATAGTGCATATCCTTGATTGATTTAGATTTGATATTATGTTTATCATGTTACCTTAATTAGTTATCTAATAAGCTTATAATTAAGCTCTCCATGTACTCTTTTATAGATCGTTGAATATACAGAAATTCTTCTCTTCCGGTTTAGTTTTAACTGTTAACTTTGTATTGTTTACCATTGAACCCAAATTTTCTATCTCCTAAATTTTGCCAACCTCTGCAAATCCATGTTAATACGGCACAGAAGGAATCTGGCTAAAGACTATGTCCCTTCTTTCAGATGAACAAGAAAAACATGAATCGAGAAAATAATAAACGCAGTTGACCGATGAATATGCAGCATAATTGATCGGCTCTCCTAACGAATCCAAAGTAGATAGGATCAGAGTTGGAGATGTCCTCTTATGTTGTTGCTTGTTTTACTCCAGGTTCCCAACAATTTTACCGTTGCCAATGGCATAATCAGATCATATCAGTTTGAACTGTTTGTGATCATCTATGAACATCCAGGTTTGACAGGGTTGCGCATACCTTATTTCCTCACCGAGAAAAATTCACTTCGAGGACAACCGCTAAAATCTTAGCACTTAAGAATAGAACATGCGTTTTTGTATTGAACCATTTCATTCTTACACATCTTTCCATCTAATCCTGAGTCAACCTTCCATGTCTCCAAGTCAACTCGTTACCTTCCAAGCGGGAGCTAATTGCCATATTAAACTGACCAAACAGGTTAGACCGTAGACCAAGTTAGCAAAGAGTGACTTTGCTACCACTCCATTTTGGGTTTATAGAGTGATAGCAACTTGACAGGGTCGTTCTACAGAAATACAAACAAAAATATACAAATGACTAATCAAGGTTTGAATAATCCAAGTGTCTGATCCGTGCAGGAGCAAGTTCCGAGAGGAAAATATAATTAAAATGCAGAGGAGTTGAACAGAGCTTGGCACCGGGAAGGTCCTTCCATTCTTATCTAGCTTGTTTGTTGACATCAACCATGAAAAGAACTGCTCTAAGTCCTCTTCAAGTCATTTATTGACGTTACCATTTCAATAGAGGACACCGTGTAACTTTCTTCGGAATACAACTGGTCATCCCTCATCCAAGTTTTCTTGACTTCACCGCTTTAAATATCTCAGAGACTTCATCGGCCATGTAAAATCTCCCACTCTTCAAAATTGCTTCCTCAATCTGCAACTCTAAACCCTTTCTTCGACTTCTTTTTCTTCTTTTCATCGAAGTATGTACATTACTCCTTCGGTCATGTCGCTATTGCTAGTAGTTACCATCTTGGCATGTGCTTTTGATGGAGCAACATGCTTGAAATTCAGTTACCCCACCTTTAAAGAAGCAGATGAGAACCATTTCATCAAGGAAAAATCCTATATAGTTCTCGATGCCCTCCAAGTGACCGCAGATGTAAGTGGAGCTCCCATCTCAAACTTGTCCGGCCGCATATTATACAAAGACCCATTTAAGCTGTGGAAGAAAAAGGGAGTCACCGCATCTTTTAATTCCACCTTTGTGCTCAAAATAACTCCAAAGACTGTTCCGGGTGGTGAAGGTCTTGCCTTCCTTATAACCGGAAAAACGGGTCTTCCAGACAACAGTGACGGAAGATGGCTTGGTATCGTCAACTCGAGCACAGACAGACTCTCTCAGAACCAGGTTGTAGCCATAGAATTCGACAGCCGGAAGAGCTATGCAGAAGACGGTGATGATAACCACGTGGGATTGGACGTGAATAGTATTTTCTCAATCAAACAAGAGCCTCTGGCTAATTACGGCGTCAATCTTTCAGCAGCTATCAATATAACAGCCAGAGTGGAATATGACGGGAAGAATATCTCGTTGTTTGTCTCCCTGAGCAATGAAACAGGAGACAACATGAAGAATCCAGTTTTTTCTTACACTATCGATCTTTCCAAGTATCTCCCACAGGATGTGTACCTAGGATTCTCCGCTTCAACAAGCAACTACACAGAGTTGAACTGCATAAGGTCTTGGTTCTTTGATGGTTCAAAGTTAGACGAAGATCCTAAACTGTTGTGGGTTTGGATTTCAGTTCCAACTGTACTTGTGTTGTGTGCTCTAATTTATCTCCTGTATAGGATAAGAACAGGCAAAAAGGGTCCAGTGGAAGACACTTACCCGACAATAGAAGACCAGATCAAGGGCTCATCCACGGCTCCACGGAAGTTCTGGTTCAAGGATCTCAAGAAAGCAACAGGCAACTTCAAGAACAAGCTCGGACAGGGGGGCTTTGGAACGGTTTATAAAGGGCACATAATGGATAAAGAGGTAGCCGTCAAAAGGGTTTCTCAGGATTCACGTCAAGGCAAGCAAGAATTCCTAGCCGAAATCACGACCATCGGCAGCCTCCATCACCGGAATCTAGTGAAATTGATTGGATGGTGCTACGAGCGCCGCGAGCTCCTCCTCGTGTACGAGTACATGCCGAATAGTAGCCTAGACAAGTACATATACTGCCATGAGAAGTTAATAGCCAGTGGACCAACTCCGAATTGGCAGAGAAGGTACAACATTATATCTGGAGTAGCTAAAGCACTTGATTATCTCCATAATGGGTGCGAGAAGAGGGTGCTTCACCGGGACATCAAAGCGAGCAACATCATGTTGGATTTGGAGTTCAATGCTCGGCTCGGGGACTTCGGGTTGGCGCGCACCATCCAACGGACCGAACAGACACACCACTCAACCAAAGAAATTGCCGGAACCTGGGGTTACATGGCTCCCGAAAGCTTTCTTACGGGAAGGGCAACCGTGGAAACAGACATTTATGCATTTGGCGTCCTCATGCTTGAAGTTTTCTGTGGAAGAAAACCAGGCGATCAGAATGAGGAAACCAGTATTGTGTCCTGGGCATGGGAATTGCATAGGAAGGGAAGGATCTTAAGTGCAGCGGATTCCAGGATGAGTGGAGAATTTGGAGACAGAGAAATGGAGGACATGCTCGTTCTGGGGTTGGCCTGTTGCCACCCGAATCCGTACTGTAGGCCCTCCATGAGAATCGTACTGCAGGTGATGACTGGGGAAGTAGCTCCACCAATTGTGCCGCTGGAAAGGCCAGCTTTCATCTGGCCGTCAATGCCTCCATCTTTTAGAGAGGACTTGGATTGCTCCAATGCCGAAGACCAAATAACTCTCATAACAGAGCTTTGCGGGAGATAATTGTGCAAAGCGGTAGAACCTGCAAACCTGTGCTTTTCATCAGCCCCTATTTGCCATTTTAGTGCCTGTATGTGAACAATCTTATAGTACATTCAAGATATTTGCATACTAGAGGTTCTTGTTTTTTTTTCCTAATATGACCGAGGAGGAACCTGCGCCATCTTTGCTTATGCTGGTTGCAGCGGCTAAACTCCCCACGTGTACACTAAAGTTAGTTTTCTTTTAATAATAATAGTACGTCCTGTTCGAGCCAAAAAGGACACAAAGCATTTTGTGTTTTCAGAAGGAATGACAGCAAGTCTACTAATATGATTACTTCAATGTGGACTTCAGTGTGATAAGGCGCTGAGTGCAAACACTGAAACCGAGCTATTACATTATAACACTGCTACCCAGTGTTTCCACCCTCTACAATCTGCTGCTTAGTAGACATAACAGCCAACCAATAGATTATCCACTGACAAGGTGAGTGGCCGACGCTTGCATTCTGTAAGTACCATAACAGGTTCTGAGCTCGGGGAAAAATCAAAAGAATGGCCTCCTTTTCCATAGTCTATTTGATAATAAATGCGGAAAACAACAGTCATTGCCATGAGCAATTTGGCAAAGCGAAATACTATTACCAGCGACAATAAAAGTTGCTCCAACCGTTGCTCTAGATTCAAAAGAATAAGGATCTTTGGTTGTTCAGCCGAATTCCTGGTTTCACTGATAAAATTCTATAAACTGAGAGACAGGATTAAGCAGTAGTTTCTATTTCTCACTCCACACGCAATTCCACGACTGATGACAAAGAAATACAAGCTTGACAGTATCGTCAGTTTCTGAGCATCTTCTGTGTGAAAACAGAAACAGATGGAGATTTTCTCTTTTCTTCTTTAGACTTGCAAAAGTTTTCATTGATTTCCACCGGCTATCCCAATAACAATATTCTCCCGTTGAACACACAGTATCTCCAGTTAAAGCAATTGCATTCAGGGCCTTTCCTGATTTTCACCGCATAAGTAAGCATCCCTCCATTTGAATTCTCCAAAACTTCTACTCTTTACTGCACACTAGAAGGGAGACAGCTAAAAGATGAGCAGAACGGAGAGAACACAACAGGCCCGCATCTGACTCACGCATCTTTTTCATTGCCGTAGTTCAAGACTGAGACACCAATACAAAAACAACAGACAGATAAACAAATGAACACTCGTCCCAAGCATGATGAGCAAAAGCAGGAACTATATTGAAAAGAACACATGCAACTATAACATTTCTCTGTTTTCTATGTATCCCAGTCAAGTGATGTCCAGGCTAAGCAAATCGAATCATCCTCCTCAATACCACCTAACATCTACGTCAAAAAAGAAGACGAAAAATGAACTTTCCGCTTGATTTAGAACCAAAAGATTACAGTTAACTTAAATCAAACCTCAAACCTCACATTTTTAAGGGCAGAATCACAGGTTTCTTGCTAGCTCTATTAACCCCCTAGAGTGTTTGTATCTAGAGGTAACGATGCCACAGATCTTTGAACCATTTCTCATTGTTCAATGTAGTGCCTGAACTTTCTTTTCCAATGTAAACATTACACTTTTCAAGATCAATGCACAGTCATCCTTCCGTTAAGTAGACAACTGATAATTATTGATATGGCAATAAATGTCGTTAATTGACTTTTAGGTGTCCAAATTTACATCTGATGTGTCCAATCGACTGTTCCAAATACTCTCATCTCCTCCACTGAAGGGCCCGCAAGAAGTACATCAAAATTATTTTTTCCTTCTTTTCCTTTCATTCTCTTCTTTTCCTCCTCCATCCTTCCCACTTCCCCGCAGTACTCCACCATCACCATCTGCACTTGCACAAATCCTTCACCACACATCATCCCACCGTGAATGCTTGTGCTCCATCGCCCCACCATCCTCACTGCCATAGTCGACCCACCATCCACCACCACTGTCTCACAGCGCGGGCATGATCTGAGGTGCGCAGCCTCGAACTTGAGTTGGCTATCTCGGATTGAGGCTGCGCTGCCTCGGATCTAAGGCCTCGTGTCTCAAACCAGGGGCAATGGACACGCGGCATGATGGACAACGCGGCATGGTGGTGATAGATGGTGGGGCAACCACGGCAGCGAGTGTGGTGATGGAGGACCCCGGCATTGCATGAAGAAGAAGAAGAAGAAGAAGAAGAAGAAGAAGAAGAAGAGAAAGAGAAGAAGAAGGAGAAGAAGAAGAAGAAGAAGAAGAAGAAAGGTATACTCTGCTGATTTGGATAAAAAAAACATGGGGCAGTTTATATGATTTCTTGGATCCCTTCATTGCTGATATGGACTGCCACATTAGCAAAAAAGTGCATGACTTGGAACTAGAGTTAACAGAAGGAGCACAATTCTGTGCTGATTTGGATAAAAAAAACATGGGGCAGTTTATATGATTTCTTGGATCCCTTCATTGCTGATATGGACTGCCACATTAGCAAAAAAGTGCATGGCTTGGAACTAGAGTTAACAGAAGGAGCACAATTCTGAAAAGTTCGTGGACTGTATTGAACAAAGAAAAAAAAATCAGAACCGCATTGAACAGTGGGTAAAAGTTCAGAGATTTGTGGCATCATTACCCCTTGTATCTATATTGAAAGCCATAGAAGATTATGAAACATGAACTATTTCTCTCCTTAGTCTTACCACTAAACCTCATATGTTCCGGGAAACACTAACTGAATGGCCTATATCCAACCATAAATAACATATAAGATGAAATCACAAATAAACTTTTAACTTCCAGACCTACTATCACAGGGATTAAACTATACAACTACCATGCTGCAAGATTATCCTCACCAAAGATATGGTGAACCATCACAGCTTCAGTCAGGACTGCAGATGATAGTCCAGAGTATAGGCACGAATATCGGAAGGGCTTGATCCAGGCCTGCCATAATACATCAAACTGGCTTTAAAAACTTCCCACACGTGAAGATAATAAGATACCAAAAATACTTCACATAGTGCTTAGAACTGAAAGCAGTTGCATTAAGGCAAATACCTTTTATTAATGGTACCGTAGTGGAACCTTGGCCTTCCATTCTTAACATCTTGAATGTACTGCAATCAAGTATACGTGTCTTCATTATATTAAAACCACCGGAGATCATCCAATCATACGATATACATCGTAGCATCATGGCTAACACTTTTACCAATTTCAAGGTGACCAAGATGGATGAAAATGCCAGGGAATCAAAAGGTATATCGTCAAGGGCAAAGAGCTGGCAATCTGATGATTCCGGACCAGGTGAGAAGTGAGGATTCCGCAGCTTAGCTAAGAAAATTACATAGGTCTGCCCACACAAAAGAGCATATGCTTCAAAGTCTGTACACAACACACATGATAAATAAAGGAGATACATGGAGATATTGATTTTCCTCACTTGACCAATACGAGGTATGTCCAGCTGAGCAAAAGGTGAAAGAACCTCCACTTCTGCACATGCTTCTTCCCAAGTTTCTCTGATCGCCCCTTCTGCAGCTGACTCCCCAATTTCCATGTAACCAGCAGGAAGAGTCCTATTCCACATTATGTGCATATAGGAGTTAAGAATGAAGATCAGTACTACGTGAACAATTTGTTTCCTTAAATGCCTTAACTCTTAGCAAAGACATTTTCTTTTCCCTCGGCAGAAGATGATTAAAGGCAAAGCTTCAACAACCCAAACTCATTTATATGAATACACACCATAGACCATTGGAAGGTTCGATGTTCCTCTTGCATAGTAGGACCTTGTTATCATGCTCAATGAGGCAACCTACAACCTAAATATCAGTTTCCAGAAGTTAACAACCAGTCTTAATTGTGCCAAATACAAGAATAGCATCTCTATGTTGTACTGAGCGAAAGGTTAAATGTACATAGGATTCTACTTTAAACTTCTAATTTCTTCAAGAGTAAGACTCAGAAAATATTTGGAACAGAAAAGAATTGCTTAGTTTAAGCACATGAGATATATAGTACAATCAAATTTTCAAGTAAAACAAACAGGACATCTCTCTACCATCTTTGGATTCTGGTAAGCAATTTTCCCGCAGAGAGTGCAAATGGCTCTCATCTTCTCCTCTCCATCAGGTATTTCATGCTTCGTCGGTCCACCACACCATTGACAAAAATTTATCTTTTTTACAATTCCCTGCACTCAAACGCGTAAGCAAAAGCAGGTTAATGACGGGTCTGAAAGGCAATCAACACATCTCCATTCATTCTCTCTCTTCATCTTCTCGTAGAACCAAGAAAGAGAGATAATTTAGAAGTTAGATTGAAAGAACTATCATTCTGCCCCATCCAACCAGGGGATAAACTGAAATATCAGTCGGTCAAGGACTGACTAAATTTCAATTTTTGCTAAAAACCTATGAATATTTCTGATTAAAACTTACGTTTTTCCTTTCCAACTAGTATCACTGTTGCCCGTCCCATGACCGAATGCCATGATGGAGTACATTCTAGAGAAATAATAACAAGAGATCAAGAACTTCAAATATTAAACGTGTAAATGTAGGTAAGTTTTGAGCATAAATCTCCACATTCTAGTTTCTCTCCTCAACAGTATCTGCCTACGCCATAAGCTGACACTTGCAGCATCCCCGCAGGCAATTCATGAAATTTCCATCAGTGTCTGATGTACACGCTGACAACTAGAAGCCAAATCATCTAATTTGTTGCCCAAAAAAAAAGGTATTACCATTCCATTATATTGACAATTTAAAAAAAAAAAAAACTGTTCATACTATACTATGAGCATAATATAGTCGATGGCCATCGGGTTTAAGGTTTAGCTACAAGAGTAATACTCGATGATACAGCTAAAGACTGAAATGGGCAATGCACTCGGACCTCGCTCCATGATCACACGATTACCAAAGCCTCCGAACCTTTCCGCAATCAAATTTGCCATCCCTAACCATTCCCAAATCAATAGAGACGGGCATCAGCGCTCGGAACCCCACCCGCGAACGCCCGGCGCGCCCATCACGCGGCCGCGCATCACAAATAAACCGACCGAACAAGACCCAACCGAGGAACACGACTTACGGATGTCTGGACGGCAGCGGGCGTCGCGGAGCGAGCCGTGTCCGAGCTCGACCCGGACCGAGCGACGGCGTGCGCGCGAACCGTCCTCCCGGAAGAACAGCAATGCCTCCTCCTCCTCCGGGGGGGAGCCGCCGCCGCCCCCGCCGCCGGCGAGAGCGCGGGGGCCCGGAGCGGCGGATGCGAGCCGCCTCGCCGCCTTCGGAGAGGGCAGGAGGAGGAGGAGGGGAGGCTGGAGAGAGAGAGGGCGGAGAAGCCGTGGGAGGAGGAGCAGGGCCTCCTCCAAGGACCCAGGGCCTGCATCGCCGCCTTGAGCAGCATCGAGAGGAAGCGATTCCAGACGATCTTCGACTTTGCTTCGACCGGACGAACTTCGATTTCTTCCGATGATATAGTGACATGGCATCAGTTAAGCGCTGCGTCAGCATCGATTTTATAAGCCAAAATTTATCGTTGAACCATAGTTTAAATCACCCGTCGTCAGATAAATTTTCCTTTCTCGTGATTCGGCACATGAAATGTATGTATCGT
>CM062230.1:15676752-15837280 GCA_031216235.1 Syzygium jambos | reverse complement strand
CGCGCAAGGATTTTATCGATTTGGTGATCTCATTCGCACGCCACTTTGTAAAACAAGTAAGAACCATTTGTTTTTCAAAGCATCGATTGCTTGTACACAAGAAGACCAGGGGGATTATTGTGCGCATGGCGATTCCCTCGTCGCCGTGGATTTATACCGACACGTGTGACTGCCACGTCGGATCTCTAGAGGCAACATTCGGACAGAAAGCTTAGGCGGTCTGAATTTGGATGCGGAGCGCAAGCTAGTAAGGCTACGCATGGCAATGATTTTGTGCCCGAGAACAGATTCTGTTCAAAAATGATTCTTTTTTATTCTGTACCCGGAATTGATTCTGAGCATTTTAAGGCGTTTGTTAATAGCCCAAAATTCCATCTCTGGAATAGAAAAGAACAAAAATGCATTTGGCAACGCCACAAAATTTCTTTTTATTAATAATATTTTTAAATATTTTAATATTTCTTTATTTTTTTTCTTTTCTTTTTTTCTTTTCCTCCTTCTTGGCCATGGCCTGCTCGCCGGCCATGACCGGTAAAATATTTTTTTATTAATAATATTTTATTAAAAGTATTTTTTTCTTTTTTTGGCCATGGCCTGGTCGTTGGTCATGATCGGTAAAATATTTTTTTATTAATAATATTTTTAGTAAAAGTATTTTTTTTATTTTTTTGGCCATGGCTTTATCGCCGGCCATGACCGGTAAAATATTTTTTTATTAATAATATTTTTTATTAAAATATTTTATTAAAATATATATTTTTATTTTTTTTTGGCCATGGCCTGATTGCCGGCCATGGCCGATAAAATATTTTTTTATTAATAATATTTTTATTAAAAATATACGTTTTTATTTTTTTGGGCCATGGCCGGTAAAATATTTTTTTATTAAAATATTTTTATTTAAAATATATATTTTTATTTTTTTGGCCATGGCCTGGTCGCCGGCCATGGCTAGTAAAATATTTTTTTTATTAAAATATTTTTATTAAAAATATATTTTTTCCTTTTTTTGCCATGGCCTGATCGCAGGCCATGGCCTGTAAAATATTTTTTTTATTAATAATATTTTTTATTAAAATATTTTTATTAAAAATATACATTTTTTTGCCATGGCCTGGTCGCTCGCCATGACCGATAAAATATTTTTTTTATTAATAATATTTTTTATTAAAAATATATATTTTTTCTTTTTTGCCATGGCTTGGTCACCGGCCATGGCAGGTAAAATATTTTCTTTATTATTAAAAATATATTTTTTTCTTTTTTTTGGCCATGGCCTGGTCGCCGACCATGGCTGGTAAAATATTTTTTATTTTAATAATATTTTTTATTAAAATATTTTATTCTCGTCAGATCCGGCGAGGGCGGTTCTCAAGCCGGACATTAGAAGTTACATTAAAAACCAAGAAAAGGAAAAAGAAAAAAAAATTGATTCTCAAAATTATTCCCAGAATAAAGAAGCTACTTTTTTTTTTATTCTTAAAAGCTGATTCTGGGAACAATTTTTGACAAAATTGTGCCCAGAATCAAAAAATTAAACAAACGCATTTCTGTTCCCAAATTGATTCTAGGAACAAAAGAATAGAATCAAACGCTGTTTGGCAAGTTGTCATGCGCAGCCTAATTCTCTATGACATACAAAAAAGAAAAATCGGGATCAGAATTGAAAGTCAGTATGTCTTTTTAGAGAGTATTAGTTGTACATCTTGTGCCCCAAATTGGCTTCACTAAGCACACAAACTGATGAAGAGAGGGCTTCTGAAATTCAAATGTGGATCGGTTACACCGACCGGACATCATATGGCCTGGCTAGATCTTTCTACCGGCACACGGTTACTTTCTCGGGAGCTGATGTGATCCTCAATCGCATTTTTACACCAACCTGTGAGTTGCCCCCTCCATATTGCCCAGACCGGTTCTTGTCGACCGATCCAGCACTGGAGATTCCGTACACGCGCCGACCAAAGCCCAGGTTCTTGTCCACTCGAGACATGTCGGAAAAATCATTAGATTCATGAAACGTTACAATTCACCAATCTCTGCTAGAGACAGTTATGACCCATTAGTCCTATTTTTATGCTAGATCCTAGGCAATAAAGAATGAGAACGAAAATCTAATTAGTTCCTACTGTCTGCGAAAAAATAGTACATGTAAATCAAAGCAACTGATGGTGACGCATCAAAAACAGCAAAGCCCCGGCTACCACTGGTTGCCCGATTGCAGAATACACAAGTGGCGGCATCGAAACTGGGCAGCACCGACACCTCTACTTGACGGATCTATGCAATGATAACCATAAAGACGAATGAGGACCGACATATTTTGTGCATTTGTCAGCACGTAACGCCTGTTCCTCACGTCTATCACGGATTCTAACACTTCCAGGATCCGGAATCTGAAGAACCATCTGATGCATCCTCAGTTTACAGCCAGCTTATCACATAAAGACTGATATGCTGCACTACAAAGCTTGAACTTCTCCTCAGCAACAGCCTGACCAATCACTTCACATCAGCAAAGCAGGGGATAAAAACAAAATTTAACGAATTGAATGGTATTTTTTACAGCCAATAGATTTTATATACTAGATTTCCAGAATAGGAAGGATTAGAAAGTCCCCAACCAAAAAGTTAAATTATTAGGTGGAGCTAGAGTCTAGACTACATGAATACGAGAGTGGGAAGAAACTCGTGGACAAGCAATGTGGGATATACTAGTGAAGCAAAACAGATTGAATTGACGCTCGGGAAATAAGACAGACCACAACCACACTTGAAAAAATATTTTTAAATGGACGTGAAAAATTGAGACTTGGCTATGATATCTTGTTAAAAAGTTCGACCCAAAATTTTATGCTTAAAAGTGGAGGAGGTTCCAAGTATACAGGCCGAAACGAACCTCGTAAACTAATGATATTTTTCAAGTAGCAAGCAACTACCAAGGCCTTCCATAATATACCTTTCTTAAAAGTCTAAATGATACTACAAAGGTCTTAGCAGGTCAGTTCTCCAAGTGTTTCACTAGAACCACATAAATGGATGCCACATGATCACCCTCTGTTGTATACTCCTAATTGAAACATTTTCTGAAATTAAGTTTGGAAATCTCAATTCACCTTGGAAGAGCCGTGGTGACGATCAGGATGCCATTTCAATGCACAAGCTCGATATCTGGAATTGTCAGCAAAGGGTCAAATTCAGAGACATGGTGAACACACTCCAACATGCTCAGATCTTGAAACCAGAGAAAGTAAATCATTCGAAAAGAAACGGATCTTAGTGAAGACTCACGCATTCTTGACATCTTCAAGCTTTAAAGGACCCGAGGCACTCAACCCAAGGGCCATTCTATCCGAAGATTCTGCCTCTGAATTCCCAGAGTCTGATGAGGTTTCATATTCATCATAGCTGGAAAATCTCCACTTCCCATAACTTCCATAACTATTCGAGAAGCGCGATGTGCTTCCCCACCAGTGGGGATTCTCATCATTAATAAAGGACCAGAAGTAGAATCTATTCCCACCAAAGGCAGACTTAAACATTGTATCAACATCATCATCTTCTTTACAGAATTGGAAACCTCCTAAAAGGAGTACAACAGCCCATCATAAATTAGAAATCTATTATCTACAAGATTGAAAGCTGTTTATATATGAAGTTGACAAGTGTATACCATCTTATCTAAAAGATGCATGAAGATTTTCCAAAGAGTATAAGATATTGACTTACAAATGGAACAACTGAAATTTCTTTGTCCAAAACTTCTAAAACTTAGAAACTAGTAGTAAGAACAAAGATCGAGCAACCTATGAATACAACACCACGAAAGATTATTAACAAGTAGTTGGACAGTGAGATACCCAACAGCCTTTGGCTATCAACATGCAACTTTAAATCCAACTTATGATATCCCAAGAACCGTGCACAGGACGCTTCAACTATTCAGATTGTTTATTCATCCGAACACTCACTTCGGTCACATTATAAAGACAAAAAGGCCCCTGAATAAGGATTGTTTTCATCACATGTGCTACTGCTACATATCAAATCTATGTATAGAGAAAAGGCAGACATCATTCACTGTATGCAGAAATATTTCGCTTTCTTACCTCTACCCTGATGTTGAGGTCCGTTTTTTCTGCTCCGATCGCTCCTCGGTCGCCTAGTCCAGTAATGTTTAAACCATGAGGAGCCTCTACCTAAGAACGGGTCATCTTCATCAGCCTCATTTTGCCACCGCTGAAGACACAACCAAATGAAGACCCTCATGTTAAATTACTTAATGTTAGAAAGAACCATTTAGCAAATGATTGAGGAGATTCAGCTGAACTCAAATGCATGTTCAGTAAATCAGAAGATAAATTATGGCGAGTATTGCTCCAACAAGTTCCCATCTGCTTAATCGTGCATGTATCAGGAGAAATTTCGGAAACATACTTCTAACTTATACGGCTAACTAAAGTTAAAATAGAGGAAAATTGCTTGGGCAAGTTTTGTTCCTATAAGTTCCCATATGCTTACACATGTAAAAGAAGCAGCTATTGAAACATACTTCTGACTTAGCCAGCTAATAAATATTAGAAAAGAATAAGCAAATTTCTTGTTCAGTCTTTTCTACCACATGCAAAGTTTTGACTTTATATATAGGTCTCTCACATGCAAAAGTTCATGATCTACATAACATGGAAGAGCTCTTGCTACGTAGCTCTAACTGATTTGACAGTGATAAAACATAAATTACCAGAGGCAAAGGAACATCTAAGGCCTATCGTACAAATGTAAACACAGGAAAAGATTAAGATCATAATAAAAATGAAGCGAAACGAAAAACTCATATGAGCTGATAACATCTAAAGACGGCAGGCAAATCCTAAGCTTCTCATTAACAAAGTCAAACTTCACATCGCAAAGATTTTCATTCCACTACTCACAAGAATTGCATCCCAAACAAAAGGGACAAACATAACAACAAAGAGGTACAAAAAGGGGAAAAACCAAGTGCAGGATTTCTATCAAGACCTAGCATAATGTTCTGCTTTCAAAAGGTCTCTGACCAAATGAATCAGGTGAAAAAGGCAAGTCTTTAATCATCCTAGGCAAAGATTGACAAAGAAGTTCAAAAATGAAAGTGGAAACAAATTGCCCACCATGCAGAACAGCTTAACGAATTGCTAGATAGCCATAAAGAACGACTGTAACAAACCTGGAACATGAAGTCAGCGTAAGCATCTACATTCCTTAACAATGTTTGCTTTGCATGCAATCTTCGAAACCTTCTTGAATATTGGTTAGATCCCTGCACATATAATTGAAGTCAATCGCTTGGTTTAAGTTCAAGCATAATGGTGTTACTAGGAAGAAACTCTAATCATGACTAAAAGGTCATCTAAATTGGCAAGAAGCAAACTGAGAAACTTAGCAACTAAGCCCCAGCAAGGAACAGAATGACCAAATAACCTATTAGCCCATAAAACAAGGAACAGAGTGATCAAAAGTCTTCTTAAACTAACGTCATACAGAATCACACAAAAGAACTAGCAAGATCCTCGGGTATTCCCTCACTTTACTAAAAAACCTTTCACGAAACATAATTCAACCGACCTTGTCTCAAATTCTATCAAATTAACAACTTTTACCCTCAGCCATTGGACACCCAATCGACGGAGTCTCGAAAAGAGGGGAAAAAATGGTTCTTTCATCCAACAATGGCAAATAAAAGTATTAGAACCCCAGGAATTGTTGTGGACAGCATCCTAAACAAATTCAGGAAAACCAAATGAAATCCCATGAAACCAATTCCAGCTGAAAATTTCCTAAGATCACATCCAGCTTAAAGATGAACGCTTTTAATTACATTTCCCCAATAACCCAAACATCCACTCTGCTCCAAGATCGCATCACAACCAAAAACCCCACCAAACAAAGAGCCACAGCTTCATCCCAATCTCTCTGCTCTCGTCATTTCCAGTGCAATCAGGAATACCCAACAGGGTAATACGCAAGAACATGAGCAGGAACCGCGAAAAGATAAGAAGAAATAATCATTGGAAATGGGAAGAAACTCACGGGTTCCCAATGAGGGCGTCTTCTACGTTCGAGGAAAGGGGTCGAATGAAAGAAGGCGGCTCGGAGATGGTGGCAAGGCGACTGAGCGTCGATCAGAGCGGCTGCTCTTACGGTGGTATTCATTTAGGGCCGAGATCAATCGATCAAGCATTCAAAGACGACACGCGCTGCGAGAGAGAGCGAGAGAGGCGGAGTCCCCTGAAGCTGCGGCCACTGAGCGAGTGGCGGGATAGCTTCGTGGTCTGTGAGTCGGCGGCGGGTCAGGTGACTCGCTGCGGCGGCGCTTCAGCCCGAGAGCTTCTGAGGAAGGGAGGGAAAAAAAACGCAACTGGCGAAAGACTTTTGTTAAATTTTTTAGGTTCGTTTATTCCGCGAAATATAATTAATTTAAAATAAATAATTACTTATATCGCTTGAAATAATTAATCGATAAAAAATAATTTCATTATCGATGATGAAAATATTTTTTATTGATTCGATACGAACGACCATTTTTAAAAAAAATAATTTTCAAACTATTTATTTTTTATGAAACAAACACGTATTTAATTATTATAGATCCTGGCAATCTCAAGCATCACCGACCCCGGACGAGCTCAAGGCTCACCGCTAGAGGCCGCGAGCTCGCCGCCAAAGGCACAAGCTCACCCGATCTGGCAAGGCCCGAGCTCGCTGGCCGCAACCAGCCAAGAAAGAAGCAAAAGGAAAAAGGAACCAAAAAAAAAATAATCGGAAGAAAAGAAAAGAATAAAAGGAATTTTTTTTAAAATAATAAAAATAATTAGAATTTTGAATTTTTTTAAAATAAAAAACATTTTTATAAGAACTAACATTTCATTAACCAAAGATCCAAGCTTGAGTACCGAGAACTCGCGCACAGTCTTTGTGGACCCGAGCCTAAAGGTCGGGACGAAAGCTTGAGCATCGAGGAGCTGAGCGTCGGAATTAATAGACCTAAGTTCGAGTGCTGAAGCATCAAGTGTGGGCACTAGGGGTTTGAGCTTGGCTCAATGGATCTGTAGGGCTCGGTTCCGGTGTCTCGGGCCCGGCCACCAAAGATATGATCTTGAATGCCAAGACCTGGGAATCAACGTTGGCATCTTCATTCTCGAGCGTAGAGTTTTGAGTTAAAGCACCGATAACCAATCATATTTCAAAAAACGATTTTCGATTTTTTGAAAGAGGAAATCATTTTCTTGAATTTAATTTTTGGTAGAAAAATATTTTTCGTTAACTCATTTTCCTATTCAAATCAATGAAAAAATGCAATGAAAAATATTTTTCGTTAACTCATTTTCCTATTCAAATCAATGAAAATATTTTTCGTTAACTCATTTTCCGTAAAATAGACGGACCCTTAATTGAAACGAGTCGAACCTTCTTTTGGGCCAGGGGCTCAAAGTCACTTCACCATATAGCTATGATCCATCACAGATTTTAGGAAAAATGCCTCTTTTGAGATTTGAAGATGCTCCACCTCTTTTTGGCACTGATCACACATAAAGAGTAATTGATTTTGTTAATTTTTTTTATTGTGGACAGTAAAAATACAAGATTATGTTTAAGTCAAATATTTTATTTTAAGGCAAAAACCATCAAAAATCCAAAACTATACTCACTATGACACATTCGTCCTAAACTTTTTTCCGCAACACCAAAAATCCTAAACTTATATCCGTATAACCGATTTCCCTTTTGTCAAAGTGCTATCAATGAGAATCATTAAAATCCGTTTAATCTATCATATTCCAATCCAAATCCAGACGACTAAACGTAGCTTGGCAAGATTAGCCAAAAATATTTCATGGGTTGGAGTAGAATTCAACTTCTTAGGAAAGAAATTTTGCTTTTTTTGTTTTTTACTTAGGGTCAAAAGTAAGAAAGAAAATTTTTGCTTGAGATATGCATAGTTGGTGGATCGAGATACATATCGTGGATCAAAATCTTTTTGAAGAAATATTCCAAACTAATATCTTGAATCATAGACATATATAAATTCGACAAAACATATCGTAAAATACGAGATATAGACTAAAATCAACAAACTATAACGAGGATGTCTTAATTTCAATCGTATCTTGCAATCTCTCCGTGTAAAGATATTGCTCCCCCTTGTTTGATTAACGAGATATTTACATTCGAATAATTCACAAATCTCCATATTTTTAGGTGCATTTGTGTCAATGAAAACTTCATAATAAAGAAAAATATTTTCAATGAAAATCATTTAAAAAAAATGGTTACTTTTTATTTATTTAGATTTCAGGTAAATCAAATTTCTTCTTGGTGGAAGGGGAGTCATTTTCCCTAATCTAACATCATCGTTTTCGATTCATGGAAAGATCATTCTTCGCAAATCGATTAGTTTTTAATTAACTAAACAACCGAAAAGTCGAAAAATAGTTTTCCTTCGAACAAATGAACTTTTCATTCAATTACGATTTTCGGTACAAAGCACGGTGTGTTAGTTTTCATTGTACAAGAATAACGTCCACCATTGAACACGTCATCATACAGGCAAATTAAGGTAAGAAAATACGGACGGCCGGCGCAATTACCAGCAATTCAGGGAATTACAAACCGATTGTGCAGATACGCATCGTTTGGATCTCGAATCATATCATACGAATCGAAAGATCGACCGATCCCGATAACTCTGTAAGCATTGCATGCTCATTCAATACGATAGGATACGATGCGATGCGATACGATACACTGAGCAAATTGCAAACCGTTGCCCTCTCCTTTATGCGTTTCTCCTTTTTCACCTTTCAGGGCCCCCCGCCCGCCCCCCTCCGGCGGCGGCAGCAGACATGGCACGTCGTCGGCCGATTCGTCAAACTCGACGAGTCGCGCGCCACCCACCGCACGATGACGCGACTTTCGACCCGCTTCTCCCCCCCCGCTGTCGGTCAACGGAAGACTCGGTCCCGGAGCCGCGAAACCAGCGGGAGCAGACAAGTGTCCCGTGGGCGCGGGCGCACCAGATCAGACCCCGGCCCCAACGTGATCGTTGGGGACAGTTGCGAACGGAGGATGAGCTGGAAAACGAAATTCCCCTTCCCCTCCACAAACTTTGTTTTTTTAAATCATTATTTTTTTTTCCTAATTTAATTTCTTCGCGAAGTATTATTATTACCCCCACCCAACGCCCCTCGCCTTTTGTTCGGGGGAACTTTTTCTAAGACGAATTTGGCCCCCGTCTCCCTTCCTTATTACACTTACGTCCTAACCCCCTAAAATGGGATTAATCGTTATTTTAAAAAAAAAATTATCTAGAGAAGCATATATAAAGAAAAAAAGAGAAACGTCGGATAAGCGAATAAAATCAATTTATGTAGTCACTGACTTTTTAGTGATGCAAAATTATTTATTTTAATTGGAGAAATTGTCGAATGCAGTGCATGCACTGTGTGATTGGATATAGTCACAATGCGTTATTTATTTATTTATTTAGATTATGTGGATTTTATATACTACTCGCCCATTTTTAAAGAAAGGTTAATATTCTACGCCTTGGCAATTTTTTTGGAAAAAAGGTAAAATTATTAGACAGTCATCAAAGGAGCTCGTGTCTAAAACTAGATCCAATTCAATTAATTGGGCCGATTGAATTGGGGGCAAATGGGTCTTTCCGGGGCAGCGTGGGGGGGGGGGCGACCGAAAGCGAGACAGCTGTTTCTCACCAGGGTCACGGAGTGGGGTCCAACGATCGTGGGGAACGGACGGCTGGGATCGTGGCACAGCGAGATTCCGAGACGTTCCGCTCTGGATCAAGGGGGGACCTCCCCCGCATTCTTCTTTTTGCGCCCCCTTTTTAAAACAAACAGAGCGCGTAACCGCTCTTCACGTCTCGAGCTCTCCCCACCCCACAGAAGCGAAGCGGAGCGAGCGGAGCGAGGAAGAAGATCGGAGATCGGAGATCGGAGCCGGAGATCGTCGTGTCTCGCCGCGAGGTAACGATGATCCGCGTTTCGATTCGGAAGGTTGCGGTGGTGGCAGCGGCAGCGATGCTGGCGGGTTCGCGCGCCGCTCGTCCGCCGATGATCTTAGATTCCGTCTGTTTTGCGGCCGAGGGAGTCGTTTTCTGATCGGTCCTCGTTGCGATGCGTGAGAGATCCGAAATGGCTTTCTCGAACGTCTGATGCTCGTCGTTGTTTCGCGTTCGGCGTTGGCCCTCGGTCGCGTTTCCGTGGTTTTGTTTCGGCTCGTTTCCAGTTCTGCATGTGATTTTTTGCCGCTCGTGAATGCGTGTATCGAACCGACGAGCTGGCTTGATGTCGGTTCGCCTTTGTTTGAAAGATCCGAAATGGCTTTCTCGAACGTCTGATGCTCGTCGTTGTTTCGCGTTCGGCGTTGGCCCTCGGTCGCGTTTCCGTGGTTTTGCTTCGGCTCGTTTCCAGTTCTGCATGTGATTTTTTGCCGCTCGTGAATGCGTGTGTATCTCGCGATTCGACGAGCTGGCATGATGTCGGTTCGCGTTTGTTTGCAAAATTTTTGTTGTCGAGCGGTTGAAATACGAGCTGCTTGGCGTGATTGCTTTGCTCTTCTCGATTGGATCCTCGTTGGAGTTTCTGGTATCTGCGCTTATCATGCCTTGCTCGAGACTGTATCTACGGCCGATTCGAGTTTAGCGAGGCCGGAGTTCCGAAAGTTTGTTCTCTGGAGATTTGCTTTTGCGTCATGCGCTCTGCATATTTCTCATCTGGATTTGCCAATGCCTCTCTGTATTTCCATTTGTAATGTTAACAGAAATAGTTAAAAGGGCGCTTGTTCCTTCACAAAAAAAGAAATAGTTAAAAGGCGATTGCGAATAAAATTTTTAGTTCCTTATTTGATCTTATTTTCACGAATTTTCCTATGTCGAATTGCATTTGACATGATATTGGGCAATTCTGCAGCAGTTTAGAAGATGGCAGATTCCGAGGATATTCAGCCTCTTGTATGCGACAATGGTACCGGAATGGTCAAGGTAATTTGCTCAAGAGTAATTTCAATCAAACATTGTATTTGCTGCGATAGGAATGATGGTAGTCAAATTGAGCATTTTGTTTCCTCTACAAAAGTTAAATGAATGCTGTGGTTTCTGTCGCGTGTGACACCAATCGGCTTAGATGCTTTGCGTAGAAAATGGAAATTTCTTAAAGGCTCGGGTTGTTCTCGACTGATTCACAATTATGAATGCAGGCTGGGTTTGCAGGAGATGATGCTCCTAGAGCAGTATTCCCTAGCATAGTAGGTCGGCCTCGCCATACAGGTGTTATGGTTGGTATGGGACAGAAGGATGCTTATGTTGGGGATGAGGCTCAATCAAAGAGAGGTATTTTGACATTGAAATATCCGATAGAACACGGTATCGTTAGCAACTGGGATGACATGGAGAAGATTTGGCACCACACATTCTACAATGAGCTCCGTGTGGCCCCAGAAGAGCATCCTGTTTTGCTAACAGAAGCACCTCTCAATCCTAAGGCCAACCGAGAGAAGATGACTCAAATAATGTTTGAGACATTCAACACTCCTGCCATGTATGTGGCCATTCAGGCTGTCCTTTCACTGTATGCCAGTGGTCGTACAACTGGTAAGCAATTTTACGGGTTTCTGCTTGTATGTTAATCATGCGTAATTGATACACGAGAAACCATGTCATTTGGGAGCAAAATATCTTCAAGAACCTCATGTCAGGGAAATTGTTCTGTTTGAGGATTGAAGATAGGCACTAAATTTGTTTGAACTCAATGAAAAAACTGTTTGCATCAATATATGGAATGCATGCGCACACACACATACACAGACATCCATCATTCCATACGTTTTCTACATCGGAGAATTAATGTCCCGTGAATATCCATTACGAAATTTGTGTAGCCATCAGTCACACGAGTGGCATTCTAGCCATCTTTCCGGTCAATGGCTGCTTTAAAATAAAGTTTGGAATGTATTGTGACAGATTGTATCTGAAGTTATCGTATCAGACAAATTTACCATGCCACCATTGTAAAACTAAAATCTTGTAGGTGTTACAACTCATGTAACATCATTTTATTTGGATGTGGTATGGGTGTCTGCAAATTTTCATTTGATTTGTGTACCTTTCTCTATCTAGGTATTGTTCTGGACTCCGGAGATGGTGTGAGTCACACTGTTCCCATATATGAAGGCTATGCCCTCCCACATGCCATTTTGCGTCTCGACCTGGCAGGCCGTGATTTGACAGATGCCTTGATGAAAATCTTGACTGAGCGTGGCTATTCTTTCACTACCACTGCCGAACGGGAAATTGTGAGGGACATGAAGGAGAAATTAGCTTACATTGCTCTTGACTATGAGCAGGAGTTGGAAACTGCAAAGACAAGTTCATCTGTTGAGAAGAGCTACGAGCTGCCTGATGGACAGGTCATCACCATTGGAGCTGAACGGTTCCGCTGTCCTGAGGTGCTCTTCCAACCATCCATGATAGGCATGGAAGCTGCTGGCATCCACGAGACGACATACAACTCTATCATGAAGTGCGATGTCGATATTAGAAAGGATCTTTATGGCAACATTGTTCTCAGCGGAGGCTCTACTATGTTTCCTGGCATTGCTGATAGAATGAGCAAGGAAATCACAGCCCTGGCTCCTAGTAGCATGAAGATTAAAGTGGTGGCACCCCCTGAGAGGAAGTACAGTGTTTGGATCGGTGGTTCCATTTTGGCGTCCCTCAGTACCTTCCAGCAGGTAATGAACCTCACTCATCCATGCTCATTCAATGTGCGTATTTTAGAAGAGAGATGCATTTATCGGTCTGGATATATGATTGAACTTGTGGAAAGTTTAGTATGTTCAGTCTATAACAGGTCTGCAAACAGTAATGACAGTAACTTGCTATATAAGAGGAATCGTGTGAAGTTCCGAAGCCGTGGTTGACGTTCTTTATTCTTTTTAAATTTTTGTTTCCCTTTAATATAATTTGCCTGTAGGCACCTCTATCTGCATCTAATGGATACTTATTCAGAAAGCAAGTATATGACATGTCGTTTTTTATCTGACCTGCAGATGTGGATTGCGAAGGCAGAGTATGATGAGTCGGGGCCATCAATTGTTCACAGAAAATGCTTCTAATTGTCAAGTGGGGGATGGCGAACGTCGTAGAAGAGATTCTTTTATCACGGAGAGGGTTTTCATCTGCAGAAATTTTTCTTTTCTCGAGTTTTCCGACTTTTCTGTTTTCTTCCTCGTGATTTGGGACTATCGAAGGTAAACCTAAGCGAATTACCGTGAAGATTCGTTTGTTCTTATACCATGTTACTATAGAAAAGCTTCTTATCTTGGTAAACTCGGCATGGTTTTGAATCGAGATTCTTTTTAAGGCAAAGTTCATTTGATGATTGTAATTGATGAGTGTAACTTCCATATATACATAAAGGGTGCTTGTGCAGGGCCTCTACTTCTCTAATATTTTATCTGCTATATGCATGCTATGATGGCTTATTTGGTTTCTAGTCTTTCAGATAACAGGCCCAGTTGGGTTGACTCTATGGTTCACTTTAAGTAGCAATGACCCAAATAAGACATAGAAAACATAATCTTTTTCATAAGCTTACTTAGGAAAAAATGAGAAAACAAAAAAAATATTTTTATCGTTTACAAGAACAGTTGAGACAGTTGAGACGTTTTGTTATTAGTAATAACATTTCTCATTTCTAGTCTTCCAAATCTCCAATGCGGTCTTCAAATTTGTAGTTTGTATCGTGACTTTTTGAGACGATTGAGATGACTCCAGCAAGTTGAAGCCGTCATTATGTTGTGAAAAGAATTGGTGCGAGTGTGACCACGGCCAATTCAATTTTGCACCGATTAATTTTTTTTTTTTGATAACCGAGGTGTCCACGTGGCCGGCGATCTAGGGCTCAAACCAGCGGTGATGCCCGACTAGTCCTCAAGGGGGGCTAGCGCAACATCCCACCGCCACGACCCCCCACTTAAATCACCGATGGGCGAGTTTAAACTCAGGACCTCTCGTGAAAGGAACTGAGCACAAACCAACGCGGCCATCGATGAGTGGATTTTGCACCGATTAAATTCGAGGCAAAATAATGCAAAAAAAAGTAATTATATGGAATTTTAATAACATTTCGTATCACAGTGACACTGATAAAATATTGAAAGTTTATCAGGCTTCTGTCAACACGTGGGCTTCAATTTGCTGTATATATGAATTACAAGTTCGAGGACCATATTATAAAGATGGTGCAAAGTTTGGAAAAACACGAATGCAATTGAAATATGAGAAGTGTTTGGAACTTTCCCTCCGATAATATGTTATGTTGTTACTTGCAATGTAGACAGATTCGGTCGGAGGATGGAGCAGCGACACGGCAAATAGAGCATGAAACAGGTCTTAAACAGGTCTTCCAAACTAGTAGCCGCATGACGGCTAGGGGTACTTGGCTGGTGGATGGTGGCTCAGATTGCGTAGCCACAAACTGAAACTTGGGCTATTCATCCCGAGCCCAAGCCGAGTTCGAGCCAAGACGGACAGTGCAAAAACTGAGTTTGTTTCATTTACGCTTCCGGCGCGACGTTACTTGGCTTCAAAGCATCCCTAACCCTAGAATCTTTTCAGCATCTGCAGTTCCTGGCAAGAGTCTCTCCTGAACAATCGGTAACGACACTCTAATTTGTGGGGTCCTACACCCCGGAATTCTCATTTCTTAGACTCATCTCAGCACACTGATCAGTGTCGAATAGAAAAGCCAACCGAATCAGCATTGCATTTTGCACCACACGGTCAGAAATTGAACTGGCCCGGGGGTTATTGTTCTTGACTTTCAAACTTTGACCACACTGTCAGCTTCATGCTTGACCAATCTCCTCAGATGGATGGAAAAATGATTTTAAGAGTTTCAAAACCTTGCAGATATCTTTCCAGTTCACATGGCATATGAAGTATCTCAAACTAATTATCTGAATATTACAAAAATGTTCAATATAAATGACAGCAAAGAACGTAAGTTGGATAAAAATGAATCACCAGAAAGAGATGAATCTTGTGGAGTTGGATGATGTCCGACATTACCCATGCCCCCACGCCCATGCCGGTGAAAGGACCCAGCCATCCGCGTAACTTTGACTAGCTCTCTTCATCTATGAGAATAATTGAAGAACTGTCTATTCCGAGGTCCACTAGAGATGCCATTTCGTCATCGAGCAATGTCGGCAGAGGGGAACCCTGTATCATTGAAGAGTGAAAGCAATTCAATCAACATGCAAAGAGGCTTCTGAAGCTCGTGAACATTGCAAGAACTTGTAAACTGACATCAGATGGAAAAAAGGCCAAATGGATGTGAACCGTAGAATCAAACAGATTTTAATAACAAACATCCAAATAAAGAAAATTTGTTATTTCCAGAACACTCTCATCCTCGCGTTAGATGTAATCAGTACATTGGAAGTAAGACGCCGGGTCCCTTCTTACTGACCACACAGTTCTGTTATAAAGTATGGTTAATACTGCCAAGTGCCGTCCTCGGGGCACTCGTTAACAAGACCCAAATTAAAATGATGGCAGGAAAAGCAACCCTTTTGTCTGCAGCATAAAATTGAACCGATGATAATCCTATTTGCTATAGTTAGTTACAGTTTCATGCAACTGCATGTAGGATCAATCTCTTTCAGGAGAAAGGGTAAAATATGCCCACAAGGCTCGTATGACCACTTCTCCTACATTCTCTCTTTTTCTTTTTCTTTTTCCTGAACCTTGAAGTGGCAACTTAAAAATCACACAAAATACTCCTGGATTTTGCATAGATGGATTTCCTGCTGAACTTGCACTTCAATTTCCCTTCACTTTGGATGTTAAGTCACTATCAAGTGTTCTGCCACATCTTTGTGATAATAAGCACAAATGGGTGAATTACCAGTGCTGTCCAGACATAAAATGGAGGCCCATAAACACATTTTCTTAAAAAATCACTTTCCAAGATGTCGGTGATCACAAAAGTGTGCTGCAACAGATTTTATAAGTGGTTACCAAATTCAAACTTAGCCATACCCCCCAAAGATCTTTTATCAAAACACTCAACAATATTTCACTGAGTAAAATAGTGTCTAAAATTTTTTGAGTTGGCATCTAAGATTGCTGACCTTATGTACCATTTTTTTCAAAATTTTACCTTCGGAGTGTTAAAGAGTTTAACTGATTGACACATCTCATATTGGGTTTTGAAATTGAAAAAATAAGAAGGTAGTTTCATCACTATAAACTAACTAGATCAAGAAGACATAAAAAAGTCATCATAATCTAATTATGTATCAATACTGAACATCCTCTTTGCCCAGGTGTTCCTTAGCTGAAGTTACGGATTTAAAAGAGAGGGAGGGAGGCCATTCACAGATTTAAGAAAAGTGCATATCCAGTGATGAAGCCGAACCTCTTCTTGTAGACATAACTTTGGCCCGGTGAACTTTAAATTAAAAATGCTTTCACAGAGAAGCTTCAGCTTTCCAATCTGAAACGGATGAATCGCAGACTTTAGAAAGACCTTCAAATCAAAGACATAGCTATGGAAAGTTCAGGAACATAACCGTGGTGGTGGCTGGCAATTTCTTTGTTTGTAAGGGCTTCTCGCCCACAGATGCTGCAATGCATTTCAAAGTGATTGCTGCCAAGGAATTTAAATCAGTGTGATATGACTAATGAAACAGCACATAAGGACACAGATATAGCATCGTTACATATAAGTCCTGAAGACATTTTCTTGGGTCCTGCTGCTGCATTTGATGGCCTTTCATCTTCTATTCCATGAAAATCCTTAAGCTCCATAAATCTGGAATTGGTTTCAACTCCACATTTACTCATCAACCAAATAAGCAGAAAGATGATGGTATATTGGCTCTAAATCTGAGTTTCGTCACATTGGTGAAAGTATCAGCTTCTAGGTTGAGCAAAAAATACCAGGAGCCCAAAAATTCGGACAGGCCTGCCTGGCCTGGACCGATTGTTTAGGCCCGAATAGGCCTAGGCCGGGATTTTAGCCTCCTTTCTTTTTTTTTGTTCTAGCTAGTCCAGGCCTTTGGGCCTACGCTCAGGCCTGAAATGGCTTGGACTGGCCCATTTTTATTAAAAATAAGGATATATATTATAAAATAAATTAAGAAATGAATTATTTATTCCAGAAACACTCTAATAAAGTCATAAACAAGTTAAAAAATCAAACGAACGAGAAAAGATGTAGTCGTAAGGGTCAAATTATGAAAAGTGGCCGAAAATATGTCGAAAAAGTGAGGGTCGGCCCATGCTCTAGCTTCACATGTTGCAGAACCTGTTCAAGGATATAAAGACTCACGCAATTATCCAAGATCTAGGTTGTATAATGAGATTTGACCACAGATAAGTATACCCTGCGTTTTGCTTTTGGTTGGAAATGGAATACGACGGAAGCTATTATTCAACCCACATTATATTTGCCACTCCCCCAAATGTATGTGAGAATCAGATGCCATCCAATCACATTACACAATCACAAATGCAGATCAGGCCATAAATTATGATTTTGAAATGACCTGTGAAGGCATTGTTAGTGATCCATATCACCATAGGTGGGGGAAACCACATATCATCATCTTAGTTAAGCCATTCTTACATCTAAGATTTTAATTATCATGCTACAGTACTCAAAACACCAACATTCAACAAGGATCCACTTCATTCCATCCATTTCAAGTACCTGGGATGGAGACGCTTCATTTCCTCTGGGTTGTCACCGTGCCTGGACATAACAAGGCGAACATACCTGCAAGGACCAGAAGACAACATCCAGTGTGATTAACTGCCACCCTGTCTCATCCCTTCCCTAATTCTTAAACGCAACAATTGTAGCAAATGAAATTCAAGAATAAATTACACCTATTTCTCTTGTATAAACACCTCTAATCAAGCTCACTAAAATGTCAAAAAGGACAGTCATAAAGCCCCGTAAAAGAGATTTTGGACAAGATTACGAGTCAATCCCCTTGATACCACAAAATATTCATTAAAAGGCATGCCTTTCCTCCAGCACTGGACAAGAGCGGTAGAGGGATATAGTTAAAAAAAAACGTACCGTATCTCAGACTCCTTCCTTTCTCGAGCTCTGACCTGAAAGGTACATGGAGAGTACATAAGGTTCATTTACATCTGAAGAAGTGAAAAGCAAAACTATAGATGAAATTCACCTCACTCCCATTTAGTACTTCAACTCTTGCTAAACGAGCAACCTGGACAAATCTTGGGACACCACCTTTTGCAGGATCAGTGATTGGATTTTCAGAAAGCCTAATGTCCTAAGAGGAAAGAAGGACAAGCAATCAAAAACATACAAATGCCAAATCTTAATATGAGAAAAAGAAGTTTAATATTTTTGGTTGTCATTCTCTATGATCTGTAATAGGAAGGCAAATGGCTATACTTGTGGGTTAAAGCAAATTATTGAACAATCATTAGCAGTCAGCACAGATTCTTTATCCTCATAGTCATATAATCACTCATTGACTAAGCAGTAGCAGACCCACAGTATTCCCCTAAAATGAAATTTTTGTATGACCACTTAGTGCCCATATCAGGGAATAACTCTGTAGAGCTAACAGAAGCAAACATTCTGACTTTGCTAGAGTTGATATACTGAGAAAGTTTGTGAAGTACACTTACTAGTAACACAGAAACTCTCAAATTACCTTAAAACTACTCTGCAAGAACAATGTGATCTAATCAACAACGATTTTCTGAATAAAAAGGCACACTATGTAACTCGAACTTGGACATGAGTATTATGTTCAGTTACGTCAACTTGCCAAATTTCTAAATTAAGGACATAGGGAGCCATCAAAAAAAGTGTCCAAAATTTGGATACAGGAGCACAACTTCATCACAAGAAAAGATGTATATTCTGATATATTTCATCCTTTATATGCTTTGGACAGTTAAGATCTCTATGGTTTAGTAATTTTAACTTTGGTGTTATATTTTTCTTTCAATGACAATGGATGATTTCCCATATTTATCTTGTCAATCATCAGATTCGCCCCAGCTTAAAAAGTAAAATTTTCGTTAGTATCACAAAAGTATCTGTAATTAGCTAAAAAGTTGTTTGGGTTTTCCAATCAGTTAAAGCTTCAGCTTCTAGACCCATAATACAATTGGTTTTATGGTTTGTTTTATTGATAAATGCCCTTTTAAATAAATGGGGCATGCAAAATATTGGGCAGCACTGCTTGCCACATAATATTCTTGCACATCCTACTCTAGGCTTGTTATGGACAAGGTTTTCAAAACACATATTATATGGCTCCTTATTTTGCATGCAACTTTTCTTCATCTTCTTCTGACAAGCTATCCTGGGTTTTGGAAGCAATCTTAATTTTCGGCTCTGCCTTCCTCATCTTTGCCTCTACCTTTGAGTATGCTATGCACAAGCTTTATCCTGATAGCCGCAGAAGGGTTAGTCCTAGTTCATTTTAGTTTCATCCATCAGCAATAGCTCATTGCCTATACCAGCATTAGCCTACTTGCTGTCTGGGAAACACTAATCTCAAACAAGGTTCTCTAATTTGAACAATATTTTAGCTTTCAAAATGATGATAAAGATGAAAAAAGCAAAGAAAGAAAGTTTGTTCAACTCAAAACCAAAGAAATAAAAGTCCCAAGCAGTAAACTTTGTCAGTTAAAACATTCTACATTTTATCATCACCTTTGAGAAAAGGGATGTGAATCAGTGGTTCAGCCGATCCTACCAGTTCAACCAAAAAACAATTGCTTAACTGGTTATTCAGCAGTCAAACTTTAAAAGCACCAGGTTTGGCACCTTGAGCCTGTCTATGTCGACTACACTAATCTCAAAACTCAAGATTCCCCATAATATCATAACTAAAGTTTTCTCTTCTTTATCAGCCAAAAAACTTCTGCACCTTCTGGCTGACCAAAGAAAATGAAAAAAAGTAGCACATATTGTCCTGAAAGAAATGCTTACCAACAGCTTAGGGAAATAGTTCAGTGAGTCGAGAGATTCCAGATCTTCAATGCAATTGCCCCCTAAAACAGAAACCAAAATAGCATTATTATGAAAATTGGCTGGATAGCCACAATAAGGTATACACAACTTGTGAACAAGTTTTAATAAGTACCCAGAAGAAGACAACTTAAATTTTGGAATGGCTTAAAGCTTTCATTATGAATGTCATATTCATTCAGCTTTCTGCCGATTGAATCATTGCCAGGGTAAAATATCCGCTTCAACTTGTTCTTGTTCAAATGTATCTGCTCCAAGCTGAATTGGGAAACGAGTTACAAATTTTAATAAACAGTCCGGAAAAGAAAATTGGGACCTATATTTGTAGGACTCCTCCCTCACCTTCTAAGCTGTGAAAGCTTCACAATTTCCTCCCAGTCAGCTATAGAATTATTTTCCAAGTTGAGAAGCCGAAGAGAATCAAAACTTCCATCTATGAAGGATGACCCTGACTACAAAAACAGAAATCGTACAGTGGCTCCAGAAAGTTAAATCAAAATCTGAATGTCGCCCATAATTTGGAAGTAGAAAGGGACAAAGATTTGTCAGAGAGAACCAAACACAAACGACCAATCTTTTTATAGACATAGTTTCTAGTTACGCAATATGAAAAGTCCGGCCAGGCATATTCCCAAAGTTTCTTCACCACAAAAGTAATATATTATCTCTACAGCAAAAAGAAGAGAAGTGTTGACCAACTTTCATTCTCAAAGAGTTAAGATTGCATTGATCGTCTTGCAGTTTTAAATGATTACAAAGAAATAATTGCGTGAATACTTTTTCTAGTGAAATTATTTATAAAAAGCAGTTGCTACAGAGACTAATTTGTACTTGTCATAGATACAACTCGCATAATTTCCCCACTTATTTATGCCCTTTGCCAGGCCATGACTCTCAATCTCCTGAATAATTATGTGGCAGTAGCTAGAAGATTAGAAGTGCACAACAAATAGAATATGGTACAAACTCAAAAATGCACAAATACTTTGCTGTCATTATGTGCATGACATTAACATCATATACCTTATTGTGTGTATTTTCCAGTTCCTACGTCCAAACACACAAGTTGATGATTTTTTGAGGCTGATTTGGGTTGGTATATCAGATCTTCCTTAAAAGCAAAAGTATGTCCCTTCATGCTTAGCATTTATTCTCTGTTGATATTATGTGACCATGGCAAGATTTCACATTCATTGGTTCATGAGCATTCTAGTATTATTTGATATTGCTGTGCACAACCAAACATAAAAGAAATCCCAGGGTATTTTATTGATGGTACAGTAACATACTTCTATTGTGCTTATGTTATTTCCCATCAGATGCAACTCTTCAATTGATGGAAGTGAACCTTTAAGCATATCAACCTGGAAGTGCAAAACGGGGGTCATTATACGTATGAACAATAGTTGAAAAGAATGCAGAAAAATAATTAAGGAAAAATTAGAGTACCTGCTCCCAACTTATGCCCGTATTGTTCAAGACTAGTACACGTAAGTGATGTAACTTTGGCATGCCAGTAGCAATCTTTCTCATTAAATTGTTAGACAAATTAAGGACAGCGAGAGTTGGTAAAGTTTCACATAGCAATCCAACATCCTGCAAAAAAAGGTTCATTTAAATTAGCACATAAATACAAAGGGTGATGTTTATTTTGGTTCTCGAAATGCTGCACACATGCAATAACATGAGTCAAAGAGCCGTGGCTGCTTTACGTTTATTTGGATTTTTTCCACATGAATTACGTGGACAACAATATTACCAGCTGTCATCCAGCTGACTACAGAACGTTCACCAATCAGACAAGAAGTGATTGTACCATCACCTTGTTTACATGTTCTTTAACCAAATTGGGTGGCAACCAGTCAGTGATCACTGTTTCTAACCATTTTCGTCCACAAAGTTGCATCCAATTCCACCCCAAATAAACAAAATACAAAAAGATAAGAAAAAGAAAAGAAATTGGCCAAAATTTTTTATTGAAAGGTGTTACTTGTGTAGAGTCAGGGGAAGATCATAGTTTCCGCTAGTGTGGTAATGAGCAACAGCTCAAAATGTTTACAGTGGGTTATGCAGAGCATCCCTCTTCAAATTTTTCAGCACAGCAGTTTCTCCATTGGGTCACATCATCCCAAAATATCTGTAAGCGATATGTCACTTTGCTTCTTGTGGTGCATGTCAAAAGAATTCAGAAGAGGAGCAATTTGAGGATCCAAGTATCCACTTTCTAGTTTTTAGTTAAATTTTTATGGTCTTCATGCACTAATTTTTCCTTCTTCATAGTTTCTGTTCTAATAGTCTGGTTTTTAGCCTTTGTATCCATATTCTTTTATATTCTTCATGTACTAGAATAGTTCTCATTTGTATTTGTAGAAAGAGGTAAACAAAAAATTGCTTCAACAATTTTAGTTAAGCAAATACAGGAATATATAATTTGCAGCCTTAATGACAATGAAAGGTCGATCAAAATGGGATTAGCAAGAGTACCTTCCACTCAGAAAGCAAATTTCCTGTCAAATCTAGCTCCTTCAGATCTGCAATATAAGCATCACGAGTGTAATGTCATTTCACCAAATATAGAAGCATTGACAAGTTTATTTGGTTAAGAAAGGGTAAATGCCTACAAGATTAAAACTTGTGCAAAATAAGTATATGAGTACCACTTTATCTTATGTGACTCTTAGTTACCACACTTCCGGCTGCTGTAACACACCAATGCCATTTGTGATGACTTGGCAATCAATTTACGCGAATCAAGTCTGCAAAACTAATCTTAGGTGGTGACCATTTTGGGAGTAGGTCTCTCTCTACCTAAAGTACCAAGCCACAATCTCTCTTCCATCTAAAGTGGGATTAAGGTGTTACACAATCTTTCTTATCTGGAGGAGAGGATGTTTTCATCCAAAGATTGCTCATGACTAAGAGATGAAACAATCCAGAGTTCCTATGAAATTTTGCATAGGTTTGATAAATTGGGGCAACAGAAAGACAGTATTTGTTGGATATTTTCCTGTTAGCTTACTTCAACACTTGCAGCTAGGAGGGATGCTTTCATGGTTGAATTATTGAGAAGCAACAATTCCGTTCTGTGTAGGTCGTGCAAAGGTCTGCATTTTGGAGAAGATAAGGACAAGAACCGAATGCTTTCAACTATCCCTTTAGCAACTTTTTGATAGTTTGAAGGAAGAGAAATCTTAGGGCTTTAGAAAATTGAGTCTAGTAGTGATTTTGTGAGAAACAGATGGACATAGTTGCCATGTTTTTGGTTCCCACAAGATCACTATTCTTCATTTGATTTGATACTCTTTACCTTGCATCTAGTTTTGCATATGAAGGCCAACCCCCAGGTAGCCTTTTGATTTCTCTTTTACTATCCCAAACAATAACTAGGACAATGGAAACTCACGCTTAGGTTTGTGAAAGAGATGGTCCATAGGCCCCGTTTGGTTCAGCATTCCCAAGGGGCTTTTGGGCTCAAAAGTCCCTTGGGGAAATGCTGGAGCGTTTAGCAAGCATTCCAAATAGGCTTTCGGCCGAAAGCCAGCATTGGGAATGCTTAAAGCGCAAAGCTGGTCCGGACCAACTTTGGGGTTTCAGCATTTGGCAAATGTTGAAACCAATTTTTCCTTCCCAAACTACCCTCATTTATTATTTAATATTCCAGTTTTGCCCCTTTGTTACTGTTCATCGTCTTTGCGCTCTGGTGAGGGCCAACGACACCGGATCTGGACGGCGAAGGGCCGGCGTAGGGCCAACGAGGTTGCCCGACCACAAGCGACGGCTGCTTGGGTCGCGTGACCCTCGCAGGGGGTAGCCCGACCTCGAGCGATGGCCGCCAGCGTCAAATCTAGCTCACTGGCTACCGTAGCCCATTGCCAACTCCAGCGAAGGGTAAGCTTTTTTTTTAATAAAAAAGAAAATCCTAAAGCCCTTTGCAAAAAAAAAAATTAGCCAAACATTACTTGGGCCAAAGTAGCTTCACAAAGGTTTTTTTACCAAACACCATTTGTATTTCCCCAAGGGGCTTTAACCTAAAGGTATTTGTATTCCCCCAACACTCATTTGCAAAGTTGAACCAAACGGGCCCATAAATTTTGGAAAGATTGGCTTAAAGATTAGCAAGTGAAATGATCAAGTAATAAAAAGCATGCTTGTTGCCTCATAACAATTTGACTTGATTAAAAGCTATCGAGACACCACAAAGTCACTAAATTCCGCATGAGACATAATATTCTCAAAAGACCGACAAAGTTAGCACCATTCCTTGAAACACCAACTAACGCATCATGTAAAATTTTGTTAGATGAGTTCTAGAAAATGGGCCAATCATGCTAAGCATAACCTTCTCAACTCACATCTAGCAAAACTATCTTACTTCTGATATGAAACTCCCTGGACAATGACCTAAAAGAAGTATTTTACAACATATTCGTACGCAGAGATGGATGCAAAGTGGGGCAAGCAGGGGCCCTGGCCCCCTCAACTGCTCCTCCAAAGCCATAGATTAAATCCAATAACACTCCAAAGAACAAATGTGGAAGTGAGAAGCTCATTCCCCCGAACAAAGCAAGCTCATGAGTAATATTTTAGTATTTTTTATCATATTAGACTAGCCACCTACCCTCATTTTCATCTCTCTCTCTCTCTCTCTCACAAACTACGCATTGTGCACTCTACTTCCTATGTGAAAATTCAGTGGCTGTTTTCTCCCCCAAATTTACCATAATAACAGCCAAGATTTAACTAATTTTATTCAAAAGAAACGATTTAAACTGTAAACATTTAATAAATGACTGTTCAGAGTGGCCAACTTGATACTAGAGTTCAAAATGGTCTTTCTGATTTTTTTACAGCTAATAGTTTCTTCTTCTGTTCATATTATAATAATTCAAAGAGACTTCAAGACCCAAGGATCACATCAAATTGATTTATTGAACTCTGTTGATCAATTTGACAATCAAATTTTTAGTTCTTTAAGAAAATTAAAAAAGAAAAAAGAAAAGGGAAAGAAATAGAACTCATGACATGCTAGACATTGCCCGATTAAAGCTATCAAACCCTGGAGTTACAAATTAATGTTAACACTTGTAAGTTGCGATGGACCTCACGAACAACCTACAGTGGTGACCAAAATTCTTGATGATTCTTTCCACAAACCTCTGATGCAGAACAAAAGATAAAAAATCTTTTGTACAGATAAGGGAAGCAGATGTAGTCATCATCTTACATAACAGCAGCCAAAATCTAATCCCAGGACTTGTAAAATGGCAGGAACAAGAAGTTGCAGCATAAATTGACTTCTCAATAGGTTTTGTAGAGACAGAATTATTCTAAAAAACTGAAAACAGATAAGATTCCAAAAATAGAGAATGTTCAGAAAGGTAAGGAAAGAAATTGTATCATGAGAAAAGAGAAAAATAACATTACTTGGTATAGTGGCACTGATTTTGCATGGTTCACCCAAAGAGCTAACACCTAAGTATGGTAGTGATACAGCTTTTAACTCCTCAAACCGGCTTAATTTGTCCTGTATCTTATCCATACCAACAAGCTCAACTGATACACGCTTGTTACTTGTTGAGAGGACATACATGTCATCTGCAACACACAAGGAGATGATGAAAAATCAGAGTTCAAATGAATATCCATCAAGAAAATCCGATTCAATTCAGGGCCTAAACGATATACATCGCTGAATCATGTCTAGGGAGGGCCTAGCAGGGAAGGAATTAACCAAATAGGTACTTGACAAAATGATTCCAATCAACAGACTTTTTGATTCATTACCTCTCCAGTGACCAAATTCAACTCACACCACTAAGGTTATATGGATGGAGACAACGACAATACACATCCATAATGTGTCTACCTACAAAATGTTCACGAAAATCGCCCCACAGATGTTCCCCAAAACAGGTCGATAAGCACTTAGTCCTTTACAGTGGTGGTGGCTTCTCCTCCGTGACATTAACTAAATAACAGAACCAAGACTATTTAACACATCTCCTACTCCTGCAAAAATCAGTAAAATCCCACTCAGTCTGCTTAAATAAAACCACAGTGAAAGCCATTAAGGTGCAGTGCCTTATCAGCCTAATCGTCATTAAAACTTCTTATGGCACAGTTGAATTCATCTTTTATTAAGAATTCACTCTACTACAACAAATCGAAGATAGGGATTCAATAAACTTAGTTTACGTGAGAATTCCCAAAGCGCCATCTCTTCGCCGAGCCTCATGAATAAGACTTAATATTTGTCAAATAACATGCTTATCAGATATAACACATGACCTCTCTGGGAGGCGAAAACTCATTTTGGTCAGCACTATGATCGCACGCAGTTGTTTCAAGCATCTCATCATGCAAACAACTTTGCCCACTCATTACCTAAGGCAACTCGGAACTCACTAGAGGCATCGTACTCTGTTCTACAAATCAAAATTTCACACAATCGGGATTCAGAATCTCGATATTTGCACCTAGCTCTCCTGTAAGAATTAGGAAAAAAGTTAAACGAATTACTTACTACATCGAATCAAGAGTCAAAACCAAGCTTGAATCCCCATTTATCGGAGTACCATTCTCAGGGGAAAACAAATGCATAATCTCTAACCACTCTTCTCGGTTCCGATCGAGCTCTAAAATGCGAGGAGCAACAATGTGTTTATGCACAACCAGAGTTTCCACGCATTAGTCCAACCGGACTGCAAAAATACACTAGCCAGCACAAGAAAAGAGCTCGCATACCCTCCTCTTCCTTAGTCGACTCGCCGCGGTATCTGACGTAGAGGGCCTCTAACAAGGAAATGCCGCCGCTCAGGCTCTGGATCCGAACAAACGACCCGGACTTCTCGGACTTGGCCCGGAAATATCGGACCCCATTGATGGACCCGTTGTGCTTGCCCTCGCCATTGTCCCAATCCACCCCCACCCACGTCCCGCCGTGGCCCTCCACCGGCCCGACGTACTTCACCGTCCCGACTCGACGGGAATCGCCGGCCGGGTGAGCTCGCTGGTCGAGCTTGAAGGCCTCAAAGGGCGACTCGCGCAGCGAGCCTTGCATGACTGGGGTAAGAACGCGCGCGCGCGCGCGAATGCAATAAGAGAGAGCGCAATGCGTGGTTCGTCCGCGACGGCGAACAGGTGGCTTGAGCGCGACGGTGTTGCGGCGGCCGAGTGTGCGGAGATCTTGAGGCGAGATGAGCTCTGCAACAGTTACGGCTGGGCGGAGAAGGCTATGAAGACGAAGATTGGGGGCTCGGCGCGGCGGTGCTCGGCGGCGGCGGCGCCGTTGAGGGCGGAGATGGTGGCTCCCGTCGTTGATTGCCGCGATGGTAGTGGAACTGGTAAGGAAGAAGAAGAGGCGTCCCTGATGAGTTTCGGCGAATTGCATTTTGGCCCCCCAAATTTTGGGGATGTGACAAATTGCCCCCAAAGTTTCACAATTCATTCCATTTGTAACAGATCAATTCTTTTTTTTTTTTATCTACAAATTGTTTTTTCGACATAAAAATATAAACAAATTATTTTGTTTGGGCGTTTGGCATTTGGCTGAAGAGCCGAGAATTAATTTTTTGATAGAAAAAGAAATTCAAATTTACTAGTTCCTTGAGAAGATTAGTTTAGACATGGCCACGGGCCGATTTTGGTCCGGAATCAGCTCGGGTCAAATCCAGGACCGGCCTGTTGATCGGGCCCGCGGTTCGGAACCGGAACTGACCTGTGGCCTACGGGCCCGATTTCGGTTAAAAAAAAAAACTGTTGCTGCAAGCTGCAGCATCCACCCAAACTTTTTTGCCTTTTTCCCTACAAGCTTCCCCCTTCGCCATCTTCTCTCTCGTCTTCTCTCTCTCTCTTTGCGGTTCGAATTTGATTGGAGAGGAAAACCCTACCTTCCCCCCTTTTCCCCCCTCCGGTGATCCGCCCATGGCGAAGAAGAGGAAGTCCGTCACGTCCCGCCTTGACGAGGTGGATCGGAGCCTCTACTCCTCCTTCTGCAGCGCTGCCAACTCCCTCTCCTAGCTTTACACCCAGGCCATGAACCACCAGCGCCTCTCCTTCCAGGCCGGGGAGCGTTCCCATCCCCACCCACACCCACCTCCTTCGGTCCTCCTCCTCCAAATCCCTCCTTCCCCCCTCTCCCCTGCGCCTCCTCCGGTCCTCCACTTTTCTCCTTCGCTCGTCCCCCATCTTCCCAGATCTGACCCCCATTGCCGTCGCTGCCGTCGCCCTCGCCCATGGCCGCAGCCGCCGACGCTGACTCCCCCTCCTCCTCCCCCCTCGCTACCCTGCGCCTCCTCCCCTTTTCTCCTCCTTCCCCTTCGAACAGGAAACGGCCGGAACCGGAGCCGGCTCGGAACCGCCTGTTCCGGTTCATACATGGCCACGAATCGGAATAGGAACCGACGGTTCCTGAACCGTGGTCATGTCTGTGTTAGTTTTCTTGAGCAAATACTATCGGCGCCTTTTATGTGAGTATATCTTTCTAAATTAACGTAATTTGTATTCATAAATAATTTATTATGATCAAGTTAGAGGTTAGTTATCGCGTTCACTTCCATAAGGAAAATAAAAATTCACGACGGATGAAAGAACTTCGGTACCATCATCAAGTGTCTCAATTTAGTAACTATAAAGTTCTCTAAAACCAACCATTCTCCTTGCATAGTCTCGGGAACGTCATGTAAAAGCAAATTCAACTAGATAGATTGAAGCTGTTCGGCATATTGATCGTTTGTCACAATTCAAGGAAACATCATCTCGAGCTAAATTGAAGTCCCGAAGGTGATTGTATTTAAGTTTAGCTGCAAAAAAAAAAAAAGTCAGAAGATGATTTATATTTGAGCATTTTCAGATAATATTTTTGAGATTACTTTGTCATTATCAGTTCTTTTTTGTCTATTCTATTTTACCTCTCAGACTTTTATCTTGCCTATTTACTGAACGTGATAGTCGAAATCCGCGTGTAAAACTAACGTTCCCACCCTAACTCCCCTGAAAAGGTGGGAAATCGAACTCCCCATTTCCCTCTTTAAACAAAAGCGCTTTCAATTTTAGACTGTGAATGGGATGTTAAAGTAGGGATAATGATACAAATAGTCCCTGAACTTTGGTCTAATGTACAATTTGGTTCATGAACTTTTAATTTAGGGTTAATACCACGAAAAACCCTAAACTGGTACACTTGTGACACATTTACCCCAAACTATTTTTTTGACCATAAAAAACTCCGAACTGATACATCTGTGACAATTTTACCCCCAACATACCACAAAAAACCCCAAACTGGTATACATGTGACAATTTTACCCCGAACTAATTTTTAATATTATTATTTTTATTTTTTTGAATTTTTTCTTTTCTTTTCTTTTCTTTTTCTTCACCTTCAACTTTGGCCGGTCGCCGGTCTGGCGACCTGCCAAAGGCAGAAGCCGGCGTGGGCCGCCCTCGCCGGTGTCGAGCCGCCCTCGCTGGCTTCCGCCTCTGGCCAGTCACCGAACCGGCGAGGCTCGAACCATCGCCGGAGGCCTCGGCGAGGGCGAGCCTCGCCTGACCATGGCGAGGCTCGAACCCTCGCTGGAGGCCGCGGTGAGGGCGAGCCTTGCCTTGGTCGGGCGAGACTCGCCCTTGCTGCGACCTCCGGCGATGGTTCGAGCCTCGCCTGACCAAGGCGAGGCTCGACCTCGTCGGATCTGGGCGAGGCCCGGATTGCGGCGAGGGCGAGCCTGCCCTCGCCGGTGGCTGGCGAGCTCGACCTCGCCGGCCTCTGGCCAGTCGCTTTATTGGCGACTAGCCAAAGGTTGAAGATGAAAAAAAAAAATAAAAATAAAAAAATTCGAAAAAAAATAATATTAAAATTTTAATTTAGGGTAAAATTATCACATATGTACCAGTTTGGGGTTTTTTGTGGTAAGTTCAGGGTAAAATTATCACAGGTGTACAAGTTTGAGATTTTTGGTTGCCAAAAAAATAGTTCAGGGTAAAATTGTCACAGGTGTACCAGTTTGAAATTTTTTATGGTAAAAGAAATAGTTTGGGATAAATGTGTCACAAGTGTACCGGTTTAGGGTTTTTCGTGGTATTAACCCTTTAATTTATTCAATATAATGTCTGAACTTTAGCTTAATATTCAATGTGGTTCTTGGACTTTTGGTATATGTTCAATTTAGTCCCTGAACTACATAAAAATGTTTAATGTAGTTCAGGGACTATAGTGAATAAATTAAAAGTTCAAGAATCAAATTGCATATTGGATCAAAGTTCAGGAATTAGTTGTGTCTTGTACTTAACTACCAAATTTGCAGGTCATTAGGCATTTCTATCATCATATTGGGTCCTGCTTTTTCTCCTTTTTGGAACAAGATGCAATCTGCCTTAAAATGTGCAGTAGCTAAAACGACCTCCACAGATGATCAATCAAAGTTACAATAAGGAGCCAGTCCCTTCACCTTTTCAAGATCTAAAAGCAGATTTTCTCAAGCTTCCTTTCATGCCTAAAAATCCTCCCCACCTAAGGGTCTACCATGATCAGACAAGCATCTAAACCGCTAGTGAACTCGTGAAATAAGCAGGCTTTAGGAAATGCAGTCACTCACTTTTCCTCCCAGAATGGAGAAAACACTTTGCATGAAGGGAGATTTGACAGTAGATTACAGTAAAACGACAAAAGATACACATATTAATGTAATAGTGATGATTTTTGACTTTGTTATTCCAATAAATTAAAAAAATTGAATCGAGGCTCACTTTGTTATGAATCTTCGATGAGGTGAGGAGATAGTCAGATATCATAAGCCCCGGCATAAGGTGCAATTTCTCTTCATCCAATTGTGTTTTCCCCCTTCCAGTATAATCTTTTGTCATCTATACTTGTGATGATTCAAACATCAGTTTCATCCAAGCAATTTACCGTTTCAAGAAGACATTTTTTGCAGAAGCAGACTAACATGCCATAACATTGATTGCAAAAGTTGCAGAACAACATCTAGAAAATCAGATAATATAGTTAAGAAAAGACCTTTCATATATCCAGATACTTCCAGAGAAAAACTGACGCACAGAACGAAAAGGGACCGTAACACAACAACAGTGACTGAAAAAAGCCTTAAGCCATCTATGAGGACAACTCTCAATTAGAAAAGGATCCTCATCAGTGAAAGGATAGCAGCCTGCATCGCGATTATGTAAGATCAGTCCAATAATGGGGAAAGAACAAGAGTGCCTCAAAAAAACCTTAAGCCATCTATTCTCTACATGATGCTCTGCCATTCGGCCAGACACCCTTTTCATAAGTTTTTGTTAACATAAAGCCAATGTCTTTCAAATTAGTGCTAAGTCGACAATACCAGAAAATGCAAATTTACCCAAAGTATTAGGAGCTGTTGGAGCGAGATGTCTCCATCTTAATGTTCTTTTCATGAATTCAAGCTTATTTTTTGCTTCAGAGTACTTCTATAGATCATCAATGTTTTGACCTGATGTACCGAGAAACCTGAAGGTGAAATTAGATTAATGTTTGCATGTCTTCAGTCAAATTATGAAATACTTACCTTATTGTGTCAAGCTCAAAACAATGAGGATTTGTACAAGATCTGAATGTGTTATAGGCTGAGGCACCAGGGAAAAGGCATCTGTTGAGAAGCTGAATCAAAAGCAGAGTTGGCAAGAACTACTAAAATTGAGCATCTACGTATTTAACAATATCGGAAGATGCCAAACCTGCTGAGGCTAGGAAAATTTTGCTGGTCATTCAGCCCTGGCATGATATCCAAAGGCAACCCTGCAGCTATCTAAAAATAAGTAAAGACTTTCAACAACCTGATCTTTCAAGAGGCAAGAGCAACGATACTTCTTTGCACATAAAAGAATTTATACACTTAGAGACACTAAAATCACCTGCATTAGCAATATATCAAGCTCTTTAATTGGTTCAGACAATGTTGATAGGTCCCTTAGAAGCCAAATTCCACCAGGATTGTGCAAATGACAGTTGACAATGCTGCGTAACGGAGAAAAAACCGAGCTCATCATGATCACTATCGTTATTTGTTCTAACCCATTTACTGTCTATTTGCTTCCGCTCATGGAGTTAAGAACAAATCTATCATTTATTTTTTAAGCAATCATCAACTACGTCAATCAATGGACAGTTAAATTCAAGAATTTTTTTCCCTTGGGGACCCAAAATATGCAAAAAAAAAAAACCTTCCTAGCCCACGGAGAAATGCAACAAAGCATTATGTTTATTAGCATGTCAATATACAACTGCAGGTCACTCATCTAGTTCGACACTAGAAGGGAGATTCCTGTACAATTTAATCAAGTATCTGTATATTGCAGAAACAGAAGGGAAGCTCTTCATATCCAGGTGCAGTCACTGTATGACATTTAACCAGATTCATATTTTTACTACTTGCTTTATTCCAAGGTTTCGTCCTTTCCGTCTTAAAAATACCTTTCTCAGTTACGTTTGTTAGTGTAGGATGTAGCCTATGTTCAACATCTTCTACTTCTTTTTTCCGTTTATTTCAATTTTCTTCCAATTTCATTGTTTTTACTTATCATAAAATAAAGTTGTTATAGTCTCATTTACTAGAAATATGCATACCCTTTTTAAGTTAAATAGTTTTCTTCTTCCCAATTATTGTTTGGATGATTCATAGTATTCTAGTTAAAGTAACCCATCTAATAACAATTCTAGCCAAAAAATTAAAACTCGTGTCATAACTATGCTCGTCTCATCTATTTGTTTATTTTAATGTTTTTGGATCTTTGTTTTGGGTCGTCTTTTTTCTACTCCCTCCCTCGCTAAAACACTCATCAATGCAGTATTTTGACAATTTTACCCTTCATCCTACCTTTAAGCATTCGAGAGCTACTATGTATCAGATTTTTTCCGTACTAGTGGGTCCCAATTTCCTTCGGCTTCTTCCTTCACTCTAGCAGGCAATCTTCCTTTCACGCTTTTTGCAAAGTTGATGAGATGCAGAAGGTGATGTCGTCAGAATTGTGAGGCACAACAAGCCTGGGTCGGCAAGGCTCCACGCTGGAGATCCTCGTCTGGGACTCGCCGTCAGAGACCTTCCTTGGCAACGTTTGCTTCGGCCTCTCCGACATGCGTGTATGCGAATCTACGATTCGCCGGACGGTTCGTTGGATCCACTATGGTACCACCTTGAGGGTGGCAACCCAGCAGAGAAGAGTCGCGTCTCCGGTGACATCTAGCTCTCCGTTTGGATTGGCACCCAAGGCATGGAGCTCAGAGGCGTTGTCCATGGGTCACATGCGCTCTAAGTTCTACTAGTCTCCAAAACTATGGTACCTACATGTAACGGTGATTGAAGCTCAGGACTTCCACATCACTCTAAATCCGCCACCATTGACGGTGCGAGTGGTGAGGTCAAGGCACAGTCCGTGGACATGCCGAGGGTCAAGGAGTATGGTTTCTTACATCTTGATCTAATTGCTTATTGCCTTTAGTAATTGATACTGTCAAGTTGCCATGACAAGGAGTTAAAACATTTTGCTACAACTTTCATTTTCTCTTATTTGAAGACCGAATTGAGTTCAAAGAAATTCTTTTGACCCAACTTGCTAATTCCCTGTACTAAGAAGGAGAAATTTTTATATCTCTATTTTGTTCTGTTTTTCAATGTGGTGTTCCGGTCTTGGTTGTTTTCTAGTTTCTTACTTGAACATAGTGAAGAAGCTTGTTTGTAATTGAATTGGAGCTTCAAGCTATGGTTTTTCATTCTGTTTTTTGAGGTGGTGTTATACCTCTTGCACTCCGCATCCTCCTCAACTCCGCTGGAGGGTATCAGAAGAAGGAAGATAATTGCCTGAAGAGAGAGAAATAGAGGGGAAGAAGATGAAGGAAAGTGGGACCACAAAAAAAGAAGAGAAGGAAACCACAAAAGGGGAAGGAAACACATACTAAAATGGGACCCATGAAGAGTATAATCATCAAAACACTGCATTGAGGAGTGTTTTAGCCAAAAGAGTGGAAAAAGCGCGACCCTTTATTTTTTATATGTCCCAAAAGTACTTCTATATTGAGTTTCTATTATTTGTCTTCTGCATATTAGTAAATCAAAGTCGATGAGTAAAATGTCAAGTATAGATCGTGGGATCAAATGTAACAGAAATTCCTCGTCTCTAGTTTCTTGCTCCCGGTAGCTATGTAGGGTTCGACGTAGGATTCCACGATTGTTAAAACGCAGCGGAATATATTTGTAAACCGAAACCCTATAACTCTAGACAGGATCCATACGTATATTAAAATTTAAACAGAAGTTCGATACGTATCTTTTGTAAATCGAATGTAAATTGACAATTGATTGTGTTTGGAATAGCGCCTCAAGTGTTGCGCCTCTACCGGTATCCACACATGCGAACAGAAGTCTCCAACGATCCAAGTGCTAGCTAAAGATCTTGAAGTTCCTTTTCTTCAACGCCTTTTGATTTTCGATACTCTGTCGAAAAACCCTAGACAGAGAACGATTTTCTATTTATTTATACGGCCTCATTATCCAACGGAATTAAAAGAAGTGGGCCGGGCGATTTGAGCCCGCCAAACCGTCCACCTTCAATCGTACATTTAATCGTTATCTCATAACGCGCACGATCGCGTAGATAAGTTGAATATGAGAATAAATTAAAATCTACTTCTTATTTTAAGGAGATTCCGGCTCACAGAAAATATTAACTCAGTTCGCTTTTGTGTGCGACTCTATAGGTTCACTAAACATTAGCAGTGTGCTCAAAACCCTTTTTGGCCCACAAGTCATAAGCTGTCTCTAGCAAGACATTATGACTACCTCAGTATAGTGAAGGTTGATTTTCCGACAAAATCTAATCCACAACTAATATTAGAGTATCAACCTTGATTGATTCCTAGTGCAGATCACTAATAAGCTATGCCATGGAATAATACTACCTGTGCTCTAATATCCTACTCCTAGCAACTTAAAAGTACGAGAATTCGCTTGGCAGCAGGAGCAAACAGGTGCTATTGTAGTTCATTGTTTCATCAAAAGAACAGTTTGTAACATCCAATGAAGACGGCTGCCCCCATATTCTATCTGAAACTACGAGATCATATGCAGAACTATGCGCCTTTCTTTGTCCATTCCGACTCATTGATTCCACAGCAAGGATCACCTAATTCATGAAGAAGCTTGGACAAACCAATGTCAGTGTCTTCACATCAGGCGCTCTAGTTTTGGATAGTCCTCAATCTTGCTTTGCTTTCTACGTAGCTTGGAATTAGTTTTTTGGAATCATACTGAGTATGGATGCCTTCGGCATACAGGGCTGAGCGCATACTGCAAAGAGAATAAGTTTTTCTGGACTTCCCAATGGTGCCTACAATAATGGCAGTTTGTTTCCGTCTTCTCATTCCCCTCCTGCTTCGCGTTGTCCATAATATCACACTATGCTCACACCCTGCAGCCTTTTTGTCTTAACATATTTTTTTGGGTTGATCGGCCCCCTAGCTGGCGTCTATCCAACTGCAGGCCTTAGCACCACATGGATTGCAACCATAACTGATGTCAATCATATCATGTTCGATTTGGCTGGCGCTAGCACGATCCCTGTTCTTTTTGCGGGGCCATAATGGCTCGTCATTCGTTTGTGGCTTCTATAGCCAAGCTTTTGCGGAAAGTTACTTTTTTGCCGTTTCATTGTTCAAACCGACCCGTACTCTAATATCTACCTGGACGTGGCTCCAGCAGTGGTGTGGTCTGCTAATCGGAAGTGTCCTGTTGGAAGCCAGGCTACCCTGGAGCTCACAGAAGGTGGAGATTTGGTATTGAAAGATGCCGATGGTTTTGTCGCATGGTCAACCCAAACTTCCGGTAAGTCTGTTGCTGGCATCAACTTGACTGACACCGGAAACCTGATGTTGTTCGATGAGAACAACGCTGCGGTGTGGGAGTCCTTCGATGACCCTAAGGACATGCTACTCCCTGGACAGAAATTGAGGGTGGGGCAGAAATTGACCCCGAGTGATTCTGCGACAAACATGACCAAACCGGGTTCATGTTCGCTTTCTCTGACTACCGTAGGTTTATTTGCCCAGATAGAGACTGACCCTCTGCAGTTTTATTGTCTACAGCTCATAAATTTTCCGAACACAAGCAATGACTCTAACTTTGTAGAATTCACCCAAGGACAAATTGCATGGTCTGTGAATTTCGTGAGAAATGGTTCTCTGTCTTCTGGTTTTAATTCGTCTTTGGCTGTGCAGTACTTGAAGTTCGAATCTGATGGGCATCTGAGGGTGTATCAGCTGCATCAAAATGGGTGGAGTATTACACAAGATATTCTAACAGACTACATTGGGGGTTGCGGCTATCCAATGGTTTGTCGGCCTTATGGAATCTGTCGTGCAGATGGGCAGTGTAAGTGTCCGGATGGCTTCTTCAAGCCAATAGATAATTTGAATCGTCAACTCAGGTGCTCCGAAGTGGTCTTCGCAGTTTCAAAGCTCGTTGGAGGTTGGCGGGACTACTCACCTCACCTACAGCTACAGGGCAGATCCCCAAAGCGTCCCGGGTCACGTAACGATAGATAAGGAGAGCTGCAAAAACTTTTGCGTGACTGTTCATGCCGAATAGCTGTTTTTGATCCCGTGGGAGGGACATGCTCCTTAGTATCTCGGGTATTTTCGCTTGTATACGAGCTACATCCAATTGGACTACCTACTACTTTCATCAAAGTTCAGAATTCCTCCAATGAAGTTCAGATTCCTCCCCAACCAAGTGAACCTCCTGATTATCCCAACACAGATGAACATCATGCTTCTCCTAAAAACAGTAAAACGGTACATGTCGTACTGATAGTAATCATCACTTCGGGCCTCAGATCACTCTAGGCCTTCATCTTTCTTAATGTCGTCAAAAGATGCCCATTTAGAACCAAAGGTGTTCATGAGGTCGAAGAGGAGAAAGGTGTCTATGCGGCCGAAGAGGACTATCTTGATCAAATACCCAGAGCACCTAGGAGATTCAACTATGATGACTTAACAGCCATTATCGAGGATTTTAATAAGAGGCTCGGCGAGGCTGGATTTGGTTCTGTTTATCAGGGGACTCTATCAAACGGCGCCAAAGTCACCGCGAAGCACCCCAAAGGTTTAAGCCAAACTAAGAAATCTTTCCTTGCTGAGGTTGAGATCATCGGTAATGTTCATAATGTAAACTAGGTACAGCTCGTTGGATTTTGTGCGGAGAAGTTTCATGGGCTATTTGTCTATGAATACATGTCTAAAGGTTCCCTAGATAAATGGATCTTTCATAAATCAGATGACTCATTCGTGCTTGATTGGCAATAAAGGAGGAAGATCATTTGTGACATAGCAAATGGTCTATGTTATCTCCATGAACTATGTATTAGGAAGATTGTCTACATGGATATTAAGCCCCAAAATATACTCTTGGACAACAAATTTAATGCTAAGGTTGCAGATTTTGGTTTGTCTAAGCTAATCGATAGGGACCAAAGCCATATTGTGACCACAATGAGGGGAACTCCAGGCTATTTGGCCCCGGAATGGCTACACACATCAATTACTAAGAAAGTGGATGTCTACAGCTTTGGAGTGGTAATTCCAGAGATAGTTTGTGGAAGGAAAATTTTCAAAGAATCTCAAAATTAGGAAGATATGTACTTGTTAGAAGTTCATTTAAGAGAAAAAGTGAAGAAGGATAACTGTCGGATATAATGGATAAGAATAGTAAGGATACGCAACTTAACAAACTTCACGCGATCGACATCATGAGGCTCGTCGCGTGGTGCTTGAAAGTTGATTTCACAAAGACGCCTTCCATATCGACGGTCATCAAACTCCTGGAAGGAGTAATGAAAATCCCAGATAACCTAGATTATAACTTCATATATCCCATCTTCGCCAATGTCGACAGTGTGAGGATTGGACAAGAGGGTGTTGAATTTGTGGACACCATTTCTGTGGTACCGTCTATTTAGCACACTTTTTTTTTTCTTATCGGTGTCTTTTATGTGATTATATCTTTTTTAATTAACTTAATTTGTGTTCATTAATAATTGATTATAATTAAATTAAAGGTTAGTTAATTATTGCATTCACTTCAATAAGGAAGATAAACATTCGCGACGGATGGAAGTACTTTGATACTATCATCGGGTGTCTCGAAACAGTTAAGATGTTTTTACATAATATATACGCTCGTCATCTAACAACGATTATGTTTTTTTTTTGGTAAGGTAACAAGGGTTATGTTTGATAAATGCAATCTTGAAAATAATAATAGGGAAACAATCTTTTACCTATAGAGTATTAAGAGAAAATTTAATTTTCTTCACAGGATAGCATTAGGGCCACTCAAGTTTCTTTATTTTTAAGCCCTCGGTGCCAGCCCCACCAATTATCATCTCAATTGATTTTGAATCTTTTTAGGGCAAAAGCCATCGAAAACTCTAAACTTAAAAAGGGAATGCATATATTCGTTCTTGATCTTACTCATCATGATCACTGGCCTTACTTGTTCTATCCCATGTACTGACTATTTACTTCCACTCAAACAGGTGCTATCCTAGTTGATCGTTTCATCAAAAGAACAATTTGTAACATCCAATGAAGACGGCCGCCCCTAGATTCTATCTGAAACTACGAGATCGTTTGCAGAACTATGCGCCTGTCGTTGTCCATTCCAAGTCGTTAATTCCACAGTAAAGATCACCTAAATGATGAAGAAGCTCGGACAAACCTATGTTAGTGTCTTTCAGATGCTCTTGTTTCGAATTAATTATAGTCCTCAATCTCGCTTTGGCTTTCTAAGTAGCTTGGAATTAGGCTTTTGGAATCATGCTGAGTATGGGTGCCTTCGGCATACAGGGCTGAGCTCATATTGTGAAGTGGAGACCAAGTTTTTTTTGGACTTCCCAATGGTGCTTACAATAATGGCAGTTTCACCTGCTATTTAGAATTCAGGTTTTTGTTTTCGTCTTCTGCTCTTCTCATTCCCCTCCTGCTTCGCGTTTTTGATAAGATCACACTATGCTTACACCCACCAGCATTTTTGTCCTAGCATTTCTTTTTGGTTTGATCGGCACCCAAGCAAACATGTATCCAACCGCAGGCCTTAACACCACATGGATTCTAAACAGTTCTGATGCCATCAATGCGGGCGTCATTGACGTGATCCCCATTCTTCTGCGGGGCCATCATGGCTGGTCACTCGCCTGTGGCTTCGTTAGCGAAGCTTCTGGGGAAAGTTACTTTTTGGCCGTATTCATTTTTCAAACCGACGTGCGTGCTATGATCAGCGCGAATCCAGTGGTGTGGTCTGCTAATCGGAACCATCCTGTTGGAATCCAGTCTACTTTGGAGCTCACAGAAGGCGGAGATCTGGTATTGAAAGATGTCGATGGTTCTGACGTGTGGTCAACCCAAACTACTGGTAAGTCTGTTGCTGGCATCAAATTGACAGACGCCGGAAACCTGGTGCTGTTCGATGAGAACGACGCTGTGGTGTGGGAGTACTTCGATGACCCTACGGACACGCTACTCCCTGGACAGAAATTGAGGGTGGGGCAGAAATTGACCCCGAGTCATTCCGAGATAAACATGAGCGAACCGGGTTTGTTTTCGCTTTCTCTTACTACTGAAGGTTTATTTGCCCAGATGGAGACTGACCCTCCGCAGGGTTATTACCCATAAATTTTCCAAACACAAGCAATTACTCTAATTATGTTGAATTCACCCAAGGACAAATTGCATTGTTTGTAAATTCCGTCAGAAACGATACTTTGTTTGCTGGTCTTAATTCGTCCGTGGCTATGCAGTACTTGAGGTTTGAATCTGATGGACACCTGAAGGTGTATCGGCAGATTCATAATGGGTGGCTTATGACACATGATATTCTAACAGACTACATTGGGGATTGCGGTTATCCAATGGTTTGCGGGCGTTATGGAATTTGTGATGCACATGGGAATTGTAGTTGTCCGGATGGCTTCTTCAAGCCACAAAATGATCTAACAGTTAGCCTCGGGTGCTCTGAACTGGTTCCTTTGTCTTGTGAATATTCGCGATCTCAAGCCTTTTTGGAGGTCGGCGGGTATACTTACTTCACCTGCAGGGCAGATCCCCAAAGCGCCCCGGATCTTGGAAATATAGATAAGGAGAGCTGCATGAAGGCTTGTGCGAACAACTGTTCGTGCCGAGCGGCTATTTTTGAACGTGTGGAAGATAGCGCTGGATTTTCAGGTTCATGCTACTTAGTATTATCTCAGGTATTTTCGCTTGCATACCCGACAGATCCGATTCAACAGTCTACTGTTTTACTTAAAGTGCAGCATCCCCGGAGTGAAACTCAGATTCCTCCCATTCGAAGTGAACCTCCTAATTATCTTCCCAGTGAACTGTGACGCCCCGTACCCCACGTAGCGCAACATCCCGCCAACGGTCGATTTTGACTGCGACGTCCCAGGAAGCGTCGCCAACCCACACCCAAACAGAGATCAAGCACAAGCGGAAGTATAAAATAAACAAACCCAGACAACTACAAATAGGACCAATGATAGCCATACATCTAACACCTTTATAGAAAATAATTACATATTGATATTACTATTAAAACCATTTGTACAACATTTACAAGTACAACAAAAGATACAAACGGTCAGCAGCCACCTGGTCAAAAAGGGATAAGTGGCTAGGGAGGTCAGGCTAAACTGAGGAAGAGGGCTACGGTCCAAAAAGTTTCGGCCCTCATCACTAGCTAAGGACGCTAGACGATCCTATGGTTCCCAGTCGGGATCGGATGACTCGGTGGGATCGTCTGACAACTCCTCGGAGACGTCCTCGCTAGACTCGGACTCCTCGGAATCCATCGCCTGTGCTCGCTCATCCTCGGAGTCTGGCTCCAACTCCTGGTCAATGTAAGGCTCTAATCCCTCCTCATCTGATCCTAACTCTGCCATCTCTCCATCCTCCTCTACGTCCTGTTCCATGGCTTCGGGTTCGTCATCTTCTTCCTCATCCATAGGCTCGGAGTCCTCTGCTAGTACATTGGGCTCCTCATGCACCTCCTCCTCCTGCATCATCCCCTCGGGTATGACCTCAGGGTCTATCACCTCACCAGCAGCTATAATTGGTTGCATCAGCCCAGTATTATCGATAGGTATATCAAAGGTTCTAAGGGGCTCTCCCTTGTTTCCATTGGCACCCCGATGGCACCATGCCACGTACTCTTGTTTCTGATAATAGTCCGTACCTATATTTACAACTACTTCATATCGATACCTCACAAAAGCCTCCCCATTTCCTGAAGGGTAGGTAGTAGTATACGTCCGGATCTGCAGAGGGATCCCAAAAAGAGGCGGTGGTCTCTCCATCCTCACGGCTGGGGGTCTGAAAAGTTTCGATTTACACAACCGTGAGACGAATTTCAGTGAGTTTAACCCCTAAACCTAGGCTAGGCTAACATGCAATCTCCTGACCGGAAACGAATATTTAAAATCATAACACAACCATAAATCATACAATTCTTTGACCCTGCAGGTTAGACAGTTCGATATATAAAAATCATGGCGCATACGTGGCATGCACATCCACACGTACGCCAAACACCTATTCATGTACCAATTCTCACCCACTTGCATGCTAATCAATGCATGTTTATGCATGCAAATGTTATTGACATGTCATACGCATTTCTTTGGCCCAACAGCCCACACTGGCACACTTGCCCAATTCATTATTACTACGACTCGAGTCATTAATTTTTCACGGCCCGGTACGTCTAGCCTGCTTCAAAGTGCATGAGGCGCAGCAACCGATCTGGCCCAGTGTTTCTAGCCTGCTTCAAAGTGCATGAGGCGCAACACTGTTCTCCTTGCGAACCAAAGCCTGCTTTAAAGTGCATGAGGATGGTCGCCTTCCGGACGTACTGGGCATCGTCCTGCTACAAAGTGCATGAGGACAGAATCGACCCGAAGGTCACGACCCGAAGGTCCTTGGGTGATCACACAACTCATTATTATCTGAACCCAGCGTATGACGCTTCAGGGTAATTTAGGTGATCACGCACTCATGGCAGACACGCATTCTCGCACAATTTCACTACATGCCACACTCTAGGCATACATAATGCGTGTCCATGTTATGCAATGCAATGCAATGCACCATGAGCACCAAGGAAATTCAATCACAATCAAGCACAATTACGGACAACCAGTCATCCCAATCACACTCGGTAATTTTTCAATGGATATCTAAATTGAACAATTAATCCAATTTCTCTCCCCAATAAATCCTCAATGATTTACCACAATTTTCTCGATAGTAATTTCTACCGGTCAATTCTCATCCCAGTCTAAAATACACACTGATACTATCTAAGCCTGTCCAAAATGTGCCGATAATACCTAAACCACTCCAGAAAAATGCACAATTAGTCCTAATCCGGGTTTAGGAATTTTACTCACCTAATCAAGGGTCACGACGACGAGGAAAGGCGGCCGATCACTGGTGAACAGTGAACCGGCGGCGAATTCCCGGTGACGGCGTACGGACGGATGAACAGTACCGTACGGACGCCGGTGAACAGTACTTTCTGAACAGAACTGTACGGACAGGGCTGGGGACGGTGGCCGGCGAGGCGCCGATCACGGCGGCGACGGGCCGTACGGTCGGATGAACAGTGACCGTACGGACGTGAACAGTAACTTACGTACGGACACTGTACGGACTGGGCTGGACAGAGTCGTATGGATGTGCTGAGCAGCCGGGTGTCGATGGAACGGCGATCGGAGCTCCGGCGAAGCTCCGGCGACACTGTATGTAAAATTGAAAAATGAGAAAAAAGAGGAAAACAGAGAGAAAGAGGGCTGTTTCTGGACTAAAACCTGGGCTGAGGTGGCTGCACAGAGGTGGAATTGGTTGCTGGTGATGTTGGCTCGACGGGGGAAGCTCCGGCTGGTACTGTTCAGGCGTGAACAGTACCAGAGATGGCTGGACAGAGTCGTATGGATGTGCTGAGCAGCCGGGTGTCGACGGAACGGCGATCGGAGCTCCGGCGAAGCTCCGTCGACACTGTTTGTAAAACTGAAAAATGAGAAAAAAGAGGAAAACAGAGAGAAAGAGGGCTGTTTCTGGACTAAAACCTGGGCTGAGGTGGCTACACAGAGGTGAAATTGGTTGTTGGTGATGTTGGCTCGACGGGGGAAGCTCCGGCTGGTACTGTTCAGGCGTGAACAGTACCAGAGACGGCAGAAATGGAACGGCAAAAACAGAAAACGGAAGAGAAGAATGGGAATTCTGGAAAAATGCTGACCGAATGGGTGTTTACGTGAGAGAGAGAGAGGTATATGTCTGGTCAAAGGGGTCAAAGGAGGTCTAAGTGGAATCCAAGTGTCAAAAATCCAAAGCCTTGGACACTTTTGCCCCTAATCCAAAGGCCCAACTTTGATCTAATCCAAATAAGCAAGGGTAGAATGGTCATTTGCTCTTAACCATGGTTGACCAGACCTGAGTTAAGCCTAACTCACCTTGGTTAATCCCAAAATAAAATCCAATTTTCGGAATTAATAAAAAATGGCCTAGGGGCATTTTCGTAATTTTCCGATCCCGAACCGAAATTCCAATTTTTATCCATATCGGTCCTATATATTCATGGTAGACATAATCCGGTGTCGGATCCGTAAAATTCATCCTTTAAGCCCTCGAAAATCAACTGCAAAGTTCCGGAAATAAAATAATATTATTTTTCCAATTTCTGTCGAAATTCCAATTTTTGTCCGTAACGACTCCCGGTATGCGTGGCCACCCAAAAATGATGTCGGCCTCAAAAAATAACCTCGTTTGACCTCGAAAAGCGATGTTGGCGTCTCAAGGGACAAAATCGTCATTTTTCACCCCCGGACCAAAATTTCAATTTTTACACGTACTAACTCTAAACGTGTGTGGCCAGCGTAATATGACGTCAGATTTCCAAAAATAGTCTCTTAAGCCTTCGAAAATCAACATCGAAATTTGGGCCCAATTTCGTGAATAAACTCGCTAAACTTTCAATTTCAGGGTCTCTCTCACTAACGGGCGGCTGTTTAGAAGTTACGCGTATCGATCTAGGGCTATCCATGTCATGATGGTCTCGATCATTGAGAGAATGAGAAATTATCACTAGTTCTAGAGGTCACGATCGTTCGGTCTCAGTTCAGGACTAGTTGGCCACGTGTACTTTCGGTCTTGCAGAATCACCTGCATCCCTATCATACATTGTTGGCCTTGGCCAAACCCAATCCATTACCCTTTCCTACGATCGGCCCACGTTGGCCCAAAATATTCCCTCAACGTCTCTCGTGATCGATGTCCGTCTCACGATAGGGTCTCCGGTCCACGTACCGTTTTCTAGTTAGCCATGCCCCATTGGTTAGTATCCCGAGAGTGATTAGCTCTGGGCGAGACTTTCTAAAATGAAATGCGAATTAATATCAGTTTCATTGATCCCGGAATTACATCGAAATTCAGGCTGTTACAATTCTTCCCCCCTTACAAAAATTTCGTCCTCGAAATTTGCAATCTATCCTTATCTACTCAAATAACTGGGGGTGTTGACGTCTCATAGTTTCTTCGCTTTCCCACGTGGCACCTTCTGTTCCATGGTGTTCCCAGACAACTTTGACCATCGGAATCATCTTGTTTCTCAGCACACACTCTCTTCTATCCTCGATCCTGACTGGTCTTTCCACGTACGACACTTTATCGTCCACTTCTATCTCCTCGTACCTTAAGACATGAGTCGGATCTGGTTCGTACTTCCTTAACATCGACACATGGAAAACACTGTGTACTTGTGACAAATTGGGCGGTAAGGCAAGTCGGTAAGCCATATCTCTAATCTTTTCCAAAACCTCAAATGGCCCGACATACCTAGGACTTAGTTTTCCCTTCTTGCCGAATCTAGATAATCCCTTTATAGGCGACACCTTAAGAAACACGTGATCTCCAACCTGAAACTCTAAAGGTCGTCGTCTTCGATCAGCATAACTTTTCTGTCGACTCTGCGCCGTTCTGAGTCTGTCTCGAATGACCTCAACTGCCTCAACGGTCTGCTGTATCAACTCTGGACTTGTGATATTCCGTTCACCCACTTCATCCCAACACACCGGTGTCCTGCATGCCCTACCATATAAAGCTTCAAACGGTGCCATCTGAATACTCTGCTGATAGCTATTATTATAAGCAAACTCCACCAAGTGTAACTGTTCCTCCTATTTGCCTTGGAAATCTATCACACAAGCTCTCAGCATGTCCTCTAAGGTTTGAATGGTCCTTTCAGACTGGCCGTCTGTCTGTGGATGGTATGCCGTACTGAACTGTAACTTCGTTCCTAAGGCCGTTTGTAAACTTTTCCAGAAATTGGCCGTAAATCTAGGATCACGGTCCGAAGTGATCGTTACAGGTACTCCATGCAACCTCACGATCTGCCTCACATACAAGTCTGCATATCTTTCCAACTCAAAGTCCTTTCGCACCGCCAGAAAGTGCGCTGACTTAGTCAGTCTATCCACTATTACCCAAATTGAATCATGTCCTCTCTGGCTTCTTGGCAGTCCCGTCACGAAATCCATTGTAATATGTTCCCATTTCCACTCTGGAATTTCTAATGGCCTCAATAATCCTCCAGGCTTACAATGCTGTGCTTTCACTTGTTGGCACGTTAAACACTTAGCTACATGCCTGGCCACATCTATCTTCATTCCATTCCACCAGTAGTGTTGTCTCAAATTTTGATACATCTTCGTACTCCCCGGGTGGATACTGTACTTGCTCCTATGAGCTTCCGACAAGATTTCTTCTTTAAGTTTCACATCATCCGGCACACACAATCGCCCTCGAAACTTCAGAACTCCATCATCGGACACTTAAAAGTCCGGTTTCCTCTTAGCTGCATCCATCTCAACAATCTTTTGGATTTCTTGATCCGTAGTATGTAGTTCCTTAATCTTGACTTGAATTTCTAGCTCAATCCTCAAAGCGGCTAGTAAATTCGATACTCGACTCATCTCAAACTTGAACTCGGAATCCCTGAGTCTTTCCGACAAGGTCCACTCCTTGACCATTAGGTGTGCCAAACTAGACTTTCGACTCAAGGCATCTGCCACTCGATTGGCTTTCCCGGGATGATACAGAATGTCACAATCATAATCCTTTAGGAGCTCCATCCATCGACGCTGCCTCATGTTCAACTCTTTCTGCAAAAATAGATACTTGAGGCTTTGATGATCTGTAAAAATCTGAAATTTCTCCCCACATAAGTAGTGCCTCCAGATCTTAAGTGCAAACACTATAGCAGCTAATTCTAAGTCATGCGTCGGGTAATTCATCTCATGCGGCCTCAACTGACGCGATGCATATGCTACCACTTTTCCATGCTGCATCAACACACAGCCCAATCCTCTTAGCGAAGCATTGCTATAAATCTCGAATTCTCCTGGGCCCGACGGGATGGTCAATACAGGAGCAGTCGTTAACCGGTATTTTAATTCCTGAAAGCTCCTTTCACACTTGTCATCCCACTCAAACTTCACCTCCTTCTTAAGCAGCCTTGTCATTGGCATGGCTATTGATGAAAATCCTTCTACGAATCGCCTGTAATAACCAGCCAATCCTAGAAAACTTCGTATCTCAGTTACTGATGTCGGTCTAGGCCACTTGGTAACTGCTTCAATCTTAACTGGGTCTACAGAAATTCCATCCCCAGAAACGATATGTCCAAGAAATCCTACTCTGTTGAGCCAAAACTCACACTTGCTGAACTTGGCATACAATGCATGCTCTCTCAAAGTCCGTAGCACTTCAATCAAGTGTACCTCATGTTCCTCAGGGCTCTTAGAATACACTAGTATATCGTCAATGAAAACTATCACAAACTGATCCAGGAATTCCTTGAACACCCGATTCATTAAATCCATGAAAGCGGCTGGGGCATTCGTCAGTCCGAAGGGCATGACCGTAAATTCGTAATGCCCGTATCGAGTCCTGAAAGCAGTCTTGGGAATGTCCTCATTTCTGATTCTCAACTGATGGTACCCGGTCCTCAAATCTATCTTGGAAAACACTGAGGCCCCTTGCAACTGATCGAACAAATCATCAATCCTCAGCAGCGGATACTTATTCTTCACTGTCACTTGGTTCAACTGTCGATAATCTATACATAACCTCAGAGTTCCATCTTTCTTCTTGACAAACAGGACTGGCGCTCCCCATGGAGACGCACTAGGGCGAATAAAACCTTTATCCAGTAATTCCTGTATCTGAACCTTTAACTCTTTCAATTCTGATAAGGACATCCTATACGGCGCTTTCGAAATCGGCTCTGTTCCTGGCGCCAATTCAATCACAAACTCCACCTCTCGCTCGGGCGATAAACCCGGCAATTCCTCAGGAAACACATCGGGAAAATTGCTCACTATGGGTATATCTTCCAATTTAGGTTCCACAACTGTTGGATCCACAACATTCACCAAATATCCTTCACACCCTTCATCCAACAGCTTACTCACCTCAAGCGAGGAAATCCAAGGGATCGAGGTTCCTCCTCGGTTTCCCTGAAATACAAAACTAGGGCGTCCATCCGGATTAAATTGGATCGTCCTATCGCTGCAATCCACTACAGCTTTCTGTCGGACTAACCAGTCCATACCAATAATCACATCAAAATCGAACATAGCTAATACCGCCAAGTCGATACTCTCTTCCCTACCTCCAATAATTATCTTACAGCTAGGACATCCAAAGGAAACTAGCAATCTATCATTCACAGGTGTCAACACGCAAAGAACATGTTCAAGCAACACTGGTTTCATACCAACCAACTCAATAAATTGCTCTGAAACGAACGAATGGGTTGCCCCCGGATCAAACAGTGCATACGCGGCATGATCACACAAAGAAATCGTACTTGTGACCACGCCCGGCGCATTCTCAGCTTCCTTGCGCGCCATCGCATAAATCCTTCCTTGAGCTGGTGGTCGTCCCTGATTAGCCGGTGGGGGAGGTCCGGCTTGATTTCCAGCTCGTGGTGGCGGTACTCTGTGAAGTGGCTAGCACGGGTCACCTAGAGGGGGGGTGAATAGGTGATCCTAAACAAATCTTTGATATTTGTGCGGAAATAAAACGAATAATAAAAGAGTCTGAATAAAATTCAGATTCAAGTTAGATCAAATGGGAAATGCAGAAAGTAAAATAAGAGATAAGGAAAAGAGAATCTGCACACAAGTTTATAGTGGTTCGGCTTATAGCAAGCCTACGTCCACTCTCCCACGCTTACAGCCTACCGGCTGGATTTCACTATGTAATCAAGAGGAATTTACAGATTCTGAGTCTCAGAACTATTGTGTATGATAGGACTCTCTATCTCACACAATCACTCTTTACAAAGTAATTCTCAAGATCTTGATCTTAAGTGCAGAACGACAAGAGAACAGAATGGAGTAAGCTCAGACTTTGGATTTGTTGATTCTTGGATCTATCATCTTTTGCTGCTCGCGATCTCCTTAAATACTCCTCTACATCCACACTAGCCGTTGGACAGCTTGCAGAGGATCATCTTCCAATCTTCACCCAGGACAGATTTGGATAATAAGGATTGAGTAGCTGTTAGATGACAAATTCTGAATCCCGCTGATTCTGGTCGCCCATACAATCAGAATCTTGGTTTCCATAAGTAGAGTTTTGTCCGTTGTAAAGCATTCTTGTCTTGGTATTTGATTGTCAATCAATTTGATTAAGATTGATCTAATCAAAACTTTCCTTCTGTGAAATCCATGCCATATCACTAGCTGTTATTCTTCGTTCTGAGTTTTGCTTCTGAAGAATTACTGCGTCTTCGTCTGCTTCTGAAAATTTCAGCTTCTGCGTCTGCTTCTGAAAAAATTTTAGCTTACGCATCTGCTTCTGAAAAATTTCAGTGTCTGAATCTAAACTGTGGGACTTCAAAGAACTTATTCTTCCAGTTTGTAAAGTCTGAAAAGCTTCCTTCTGAGTTTCCAGAGCATATATATATTCCTGGAATAAAATGATTCAGAATAAGTATCAGATTTACATTTACAAAAGGAAGGTTTTGTTAACATCAAAATTAGTAGGAGTTTTCCTCAACAATCTCCCCCTTTTTGATGGTGACAAAACTTTCCTGCAGATTAAGTCAGTTTGAAATAAATTGGAAGTAAGCAATCATATTTAGTGCATTAATCACAGATTGAAAAATCAAACTCTGTTGAAATCTGTGTGCTCCTTTGCTTCCTTTGTCTATAGCCTGCATTAAATCTGCATATTTTCTCCCCCTTTTTGTCATCAGCAAAAAGATAAAGATAGAGAATGTAAATCATTGATATTAAGAAGATAACCAGTCTAAACAAATAATGTTAATGACATTACAGACCAAAAATGAAACTTTGGAGAAGAAATTTTAAATAGGCTATTTTTTGGAAGGAGTTCGGATCAGTTGAAAGTTTTCCAAGATAGAGACAGCCTCCTCAATCCTCGAACTGCATTGACCCACTGCCTTCTCCATGTTGGATGAGCATTGAGTAATGGCCTCCTCCAGTTCTGCTTTGTCTGCAGCTGCTTGAAGTCGTTGAGTGTGGTTGTTTTCCTCAACAATTTTCTGCAGATTCTTTACTTCTTGTTCCAGTGCAGTTTGTTTGTCCTTGATTTCAAGCAGAAGTGAGAGGATGTTCTGGCTGTTGGAAGACTGTTCTTGGACATTATCTCGCTCAGGCTGTTCGAACTCCTTGGTTGCTTCTGGTGGAATCTCCCCCTGAACAGGTGCTTGTTCTTCAGAGACATGATCTGTAAAAGTTGGTTCTGAAACATTTGGAACTGGTTCAGAAGCATGTTCTGGAACATCAGCATGGCCTGTATGAAGGTGTTCTTCTTCTGCTTCATCACTTTCGTCATGCAGAAGGATTTTTCTTTTCTTGCTATATACCTTCAATGGGATTGGAGATTCTTTCTTCTTGCTTCCTGGTTCTGCCCCTCTTCTCTGCTCTGTTTTTCTAATATTTGACTTTCCAGCAGAAGTAGCCTCAGAATGAAGAGCTTCTTTTCCCTTGATCTTTTCCCTTACATCATCAAATTGTTTCATCTTGGAGAGCATTTTTTCTCCAACAAACATACAGGGAACACTGTTCTGTTGCAATTCATCAGGAATTGATATTTTCAGGAACATAAAAATTCGTGAGATCAATGCACCATATGGTAGCTGTCCCTTGTCCTTTTGTAGTGTCCTGTACATATGGAATATGATGATATGGGGAAGGGAAAAAGATTGACCTTTCAATAGAGCCCAGATGAGTTTAAGTTCAGACTTGGACAGGTCAGTTTTGGAGGCTGCTTTCGGCTTCAAACAGTTTATGATGATTTTGTGCAGAATGATGGATCTTCTGGATAAGTCAGAGTAAATGATATGCCTCTTTGATTCCAGAGCAAAGATGGGTTTTTCAGAAGCTACCTTGAAAGCCTCTTCATAGTTTACCTCCAATGGAATGAATTTGGAGTGTTTTGCTCCAATTATTCTTGCCAACAAATCAGCCTTTATATCAAATTTCTTGTCACCAACAGTGAACTGGAGCTAGTTAGGTGACAAAATTGAAAGATTTGAATAGAAATAGGCTGTTAACTCAGAATAAACAGTTGCAGACTGAAGACAAAACTCATAAATGCCTTGTTTCTCGAACAGATGTTTGACAAGAATATCAGCCTTCTCTAGACAGGCGAAGTCCACGGTTCTGTGATTCATAACTCCTCGAGCGAGTAAAAGCTTATAACAGGTATTATGCTCAGAACTTCTAAACAATCTACCTGTTCCTGGCATACCAGATGCTATGCCCACCTTCATTTCAAAGAGCTCAAAAAGCCGAGCATCATCTTCAGGAACAACAAACTTTGATGAAGATTTAGGGCTTACAGATTTCTTTGCAGACGGAGTGGATGTTTCTCCGACTTTTTCTTTCCCTTTTCTGGAAAGAGGCACATTTGGGGTTGTGCTGGCAGGAGTGTGATCAGACCCAGCAGTAAACTCAGAATACTTTTGAACAAGATGAGTTTCAGACCGAAGATCATTGTCTTTGAGGCATCTTAGAAGAGCCGCAGAAGAAGCATTACCTCTCTTCAACCTTTGATAATTTTGCCACACAAGTTTGATGTTCTTGAAACGAAAATCTGTTTTACCAGTTGATTTGGGAGATGACGATCGAGGAGTTGGTGTCGCATGAGCAGGTTCTTCAAGATGTTCCGACTCTGTGTCTGAGATTTCCATAAACTCTGGTGGTGCAGGAGATTTAGACTCTTGATTCAAAATACGTGACGATCTTCTCTTGAAAGGCATTTTGATTCCTTCTGGGACAAAAAGTTTTGATCTTTCGGAGGAAGGAAGACGAGGAGGGTCTCTGAGTCTCGGAAAGGTTTGAGCAGAAAAACGTACTGATGAGGGTTTTGATAAGAGACGAAAAGGTTTATAAAGGTGAAGGACGGGTTTTAGGAATAAAAGGTTATTTTTAGAAGGTAAAAATAGGCCAAAGTAAAATAGGAAGGAAATAGATTTTCTGAAGCATAAAAGATCAGTATAAAATCAAGATAATATTCTAAATGCAATTACCCAAATAAATTAGGATACGTACCTGATTTACTTCCAAATATAACAAATGTGAAAATATCCTGCCAAAAATATTCCCGCCAAACTTTAAACTATGTACGTACCGTTCTTGAGAGTCTGAGAAATGTTCAGACCAAGATCACTTGAGTCTGAAAAATTCCTGTCTGTAAAAAGCTTCAACAGAAAGGATAAGTAATGCACAGTTTGTTTCTAATATATTCAAACGAAGATTTATCAAGGGGTTTTGTGAATATATCAGCTAATTGATTCTTAGAATCAATAAATTGAACATTCACATCACCATTTTGAACATGATCTCTAATGAAATGATGTTTGATCTCAATATGCTTGGCTCGAGAATGAAGAATGGGATTCTTAGTGAGATTAATGGCACTGGTGTTGTCACATTTGATTGCAACATTTGAGTCTTCAACAGCAAAATCTCGCAACTGCTGCTTCATCCACAGAATCTGTGCACAGCAACTTCCCAAGGCTACGTATTCTGCTTCTGCTGTTGAAAGTGCAACTGTATTCTGCTTCTTTGAATACCAGGATACTAGCATATTTCCAAGCAGTTGGCATGTACCTGTAGTGCTTTTCCTGTCCACTTTACATCCAGCTAAGTCAGCATCTGAATAACCAGTAAGAGTAAAATCTGAATCTTTGGAATACCAAAGACCTAGCATTGGATAAGTTCCAATATATTTGATTATCCTCTTTACTGCAGAAAGATGCGATTCCTTTGGATCTGACTGAAATCTCGCACACATACAGACGCTAAAAAGTATGTCAGGTCTAGATGCAGTAAGATATAATAGAGAGCCTATCATGCTTCTATATACCTTTTGATTAACCTTTTTACCATTTACATCTTTGTCTAGCTTGGATGATTGAGACATTGGAGTGTCTGTCTTCTTGCAATTTTGCAGTCCAAACTTCTTGACTATATCCTTGGCATACTTTTCTTGGTAAATGAAGGTACCATCTTTCATTTGTTTCACTTGTAAGCTAAGAAAGAATGTTAGTTCTCCCATCATGCTCATCTCGAACTCGTTCTGCATATTTTTAGAGAATTCCTTGCAAAGTAATTCGTTAGAAGATCCAAAGATAATATCATCAACATAGATTTGAACAAGTAGAAAATTCTTACCCTTTTTCTTAACAAATAGAGTTGTATCTACCTTACCCTTTGTGAAATCATTTTGCAAAAGGAAATTACTTAACCTTTCGTACCAAGCTCTGGGTGCCTGTTTCAGACCGTAAAGGGCCTTTTTGAGTCTGTAAACATAATCAGTCTTTCTTGGTTCTTCAAAACCAGGTGGTTGTTCCACATATACTTCTTCTTTAATGTATCCATTTAGGAAGGCACTTTTCACGTCCATCTGAAACAGTTTAAAGTTATGGAAACAAGCATAAGCTAATAATAGCCGAATGGCTTCTAACCTTGCAACTGGTGTATATGTTTCATCATAATCAATGCCTTCTTCTTGAGAATAGCCTTTTGCAACCAGTCTTGCCTTGTTTCTTGTGACCTTCCCTTTGTCATCCAGTTTGTTTCTGAACACCCATTTTGTTCCAATTACTGGATGGTTTTTAGGTCTTGGCATTGTTGACACCTAATTTTTAGCCGACCCGTCATTAAAAATAGAAAATTCGAGATTATGGTTTCCGATCACGACGGAGCCTGTTTCTTGAACAAAAAGTGTCGTTTTTTAATTCTGTCTGTTGGCCTAGCTTTTGTAAGCAATTTTCTATTCATTTCATGCAAAAACCCGAAAAGTCAAATGGTTGACTTTTGCGTTGACTTTTTGGTCAACCCTTTGACCAAAAGTCAACCCCAGGTCAAATTGGGGCTTTTCCCATAAAAAGATTCCTTTCAAGTCCAATTTCACTTTAGAAGTGGAAATTTCAGAAAAATTCAAAGATTTGATCATAAAATCAAGCTCCTAGTGAAAAGTCAACTAGGGTTTGACTTTTGGTCAAACCTTTGACCAAAAAATTGAAAAAATACAAAAATCCAAAAATCATCTTATTTTACATTCAATTTACCTTTGGCATTTGAAATTTTACAAAAATTGATTTGGAATCAACTTTTTCCCAAATTGCGGAATTTGATTCAAATCGGCCAAAAATGAAATTACTTCATTTCTAGTCATTTTTTAGGTTAGTTTTCTTCACGACATTTGATCTAGAGGTCATCTTATATTCAATTTTTGAACCAATTTTGTGATTCCAAGCCAAACACAAAAACCCCTAATTTTGGCCCTAATCAGTGATTTTGATCGATTCTTCATGATGTGCGCAATTGAGGCACGAATGAGCCTAATTTCTTATATGAAATCCAAATTCAAAATCAATTTTGAAAGATTCACATGAATTTGAGTCAATTTGATCAATTTAGTGATCCAATGATAAAAAAGTCTAAGAGTAATTGGTCTAATTAGTGCAATTCAACTTGACCCACTCTAGACTAATATTCAATTTGATGAATTGAGACTCAATTTGGTTAATTGGACTTCAATTAAATTTGTTAGTTAAGCTTAGCCATGCAATTTCCCAAATTCAAGATCAATTGAGACAAACAAGTCAAATTGAGTCAATTTGTGCATGAATTACAAATCGATCCAATCCGATTTGATCCAACTCAGTATTAATGGAATCAATTAATCATGATAGAGATCAAATTGTGCAAAATTGGAATCAAGGATTAAATTGATTCAATCAGGCCAAATTCAGGGCTAACCGGCTCAACCTGGTTTGATTCAAATTGAACCAATCCGATCGGACTGGCCATTTTCCGATCGAAAATTTCGACGATCGACAATCCATTCAGACCAACCAAGGCCGGTCACATCCTCTTGAGCGCGAAAATGACAAAAATGCCCTTAATTGAGAATTACAAAAAATGCCCCTAAGAGAAATGACAAAAATGCCCTTCTTCAAGGATTAAACAAATTAATTAGGGGATAAGTAAATCAATCATGGCCATTCATTTAGAATTGATCATGTCCATCCATGATGCCATGTCACCAATCCTTAACCTTTCAAGAATATTCTTAATCATTAAGGGTGCATTTTGGGCCATTGGATTAATCAAAGGGCTAGAATTCAAAATTGAGGGAAGTATATAGTGTTTTTTCCCTCCAAAATTAAGAGGGGGATTTCATTTTTCAGATCTGGTTTCTCTCTCTCTCTCTCTCTCTCTCTCTCTCTCTCTCTATCTCTCTTCCTCTCACGCCATCTCTCTCTCTCGAGCTCTCTCTCGGCGGCAGCCATTCCGCCTCCTCGCCGGCCACTTTCCGGCGAGTTGCCGCCCCACCGTCGTCCCCCACGGTGGTCCAAGACCAGTCGCAAGTCCAGCTGGCTTCGCTGGTGGCCGGAGCTCCTCCCTCCGGTGGCTTCTTCCTCTCGGCAACATCACCGGCGCTGCTGCCGGTGATGTGATCAGCCGGTTCAAGCGGCTGAACCGGCTGATCGGCGTCCTCCTCCGGCGATCCAGAGTATCCAGCAGCGTTCCTTGACGTTTTCACGTCGCTGTGGTGGCCGACTTCTTGTTAAACGGCCACCGGATCGCATCCTTGATTTGATTTTTTGCTGATTAGTCTATTTGTGAGAAAACGAATCAATTCTCACAATATTTCGTACACTCTATTGTCATAGGTTAGCCGAGCTTTCCGAGACTTCTCCGTGTCATTTCTGATCTGAATACGGAGGCCGGATCGCTCGATCGAGCATTGGAGCATTGTGAAACAAGGTAAGAACACTTGAGCATAATTCTGTAAATTCGTGTCCAGTAAAACCTGCATGCTTGAGATGTTGATTTGAGCTTGTTAATGTCGAAATATGATGAAGTGACAAACTAGAGAATCGTAGAGCTCATCTTAAGCTTCGATTTGATATATCATATGCCTCGATCGGACTTGATTTGCTATGTCAAAACACTTTTAGAAGTTAGGATCAGAATCTGAAACATATTGTTCAAGTCTGTTCTGATATCTTCCTGATTGACGTTGTGTTGTTTGATGATTTTTTATGATTTTTTACGATCATTTTTTGAAAAAACTTCCTTCATGAAAGTTGTAGAGCACATCTTGATTTGTTCATCATAAAATTTTCGCAAAATTCTGAGCATGTTAGCCTCGTACAATTTGCAACGTCATATACATATGAATCTGGTGACATACTAGTTTCAGATCGACCTTCATGTGTTCTTCGATTTTCATAAATTCGTGTGTTCGAGATATGAAAACATTTTCTTCACGAAAGTTCTTCCTGAGATCGAGATCTTTCTATTGATACTAATTTCATCAAAATCGGAGATCATTTGAATTTTCAAAAGGAATTCTCACGATTTGATCAGTATCTGTGTCCAGATCTGATTTTCATTCCTTTGGAGTTCAAAAGATGTTTCTCCGAATTTGATAAAGTTAGAGTCCTTTTTTGCAAAAAATCAAAATTACAAAGTTGTTCATTGGGGTCTCATTATGTTGACTAGAAATTTTGAGGACCTAATAACAATTTTTGGAGGGCCAATTTGCTTAAAATTTCATGAAAGGTCTTCACGGGTTAAAACTCCATTTGCAGTTGAGTCCTTCGTGAAAATTGAATTTTATAAAAATTTGGAGGGCTTTTTAGCAAAAACTCAAAACATGAAAGTTGTTGCACACGGGGAATCCTAACTGCACAAAATTTTTTCACGTGGTTTTGATAAGGTTTGTTATTTTTCCCGCCATTATTTTGAAATCCATAACAGAACCGAGTCTAGCCTGTCACTGAGATCAAATTGGATATTTTCGGGAAAATTGGCTAGGATTTAGAAAAAAATGGTCTTCTTCTTGACTTTTGATCCTCATGTCATAAGCTTTCTAATGACACCTGAATCACTTCATTTGGACATCATTAGGGTAGTTAATCACAACCGAACAGAATCAATTCGAATTAGACATTAACTGAATAAGTGGTCTTTTTTATAAAGCCCACTTCTCATTATTTGATTGGCTTCGAAATAAGGCCCATGGGCTTGAATGCATGCTCATTCTATTTTTATGCATGTGTTTGTTAGATGAATGTTAGGCCCGGTGCATGTTCGGCGGGTAGCCCATCATGGTCATTTAGAACCCGACTTTAGGGGTTAATTGATATGAGTTGCTGTTTTGTGAATGCAAATGGTAGCTCATTATCATTAACCATTAATCAAATAATGTTAGATGATTAGGTGGGTGGTGAATCGAAATGCATGAAAAAATAAAGGCCGATCCCGAGGCCCGTGCTTAATTAGTGAATTGCTTGCACCATTGTTCTTTCATATGTTGTTTGTCGTGAATGAATGTTATGAATGTAAACACCGACACCCGAGAGGCAGTCCATGGGAGAATAATCCAAAATTGAAAAGGCCAAGGTGATTGACCGATGTCCAATCCGGTCTCGATTTGTACTCATTTGATGATGGTGCTAGACCGATGTCCAATCCGGTTTCAATTTGTACTTAATTCATTCATCCCCGATCATGTCTCGGGTTTTCAATTCGTGTTGTAATAAACACCCGACGAGTTGCGGGTTTTTACTTTTTTTCGCACTTAGAATTAGTTTGTATTTTCAATACTTCGAGTGTTTACTTTACGAAATGTCTTTCAATACAATTGATTGTTTCTTTCTTTTTCTAGACTAAGATAGGATTAGTTTAGAATCTTAAATGAAAATACAAAAAAACAAGATGCATGATCACATAGTGGACTAAGACTTTGGCATGAAAATGATAAAGAACAAATGCATGACAACTTAGATAACAACCATGATAAGTTTAGCGGTACCGAAAGGGCGTTAATAGAAATATTAACGTAAGCTAGTCCCCGAACCTTTGATCTCTAGTTTTCGTAGAAATCGAAACGAAATTCCCGCGTTTCGGTTGGGTATTCTAGCCGACCCCCGACCTAGGCTAGTGGCGACTCCTAAAAAATAAAATCAATCCGCTGTCACGCGAGATATGGATTTAGGGAAAATCCACGTTCATGATCAATGGATCATATGACTAAACAAAAGATTCACACTTCAGTAGAATCATTTTTATAAGATGCCGTATGAACCATCTCATGAACACTTATCTCTAAACCCGCCTCATCGAGTTCGACCCTCGAGGGGTAGGTCGCGACAGGCTTGGCGACTCTGCTGGGGACTAGGTTACAAACCTAAGTGGATTAAAGCCGTAATAAACTTGATTGGTTGTTATCTCACTCGTCTACATTTTGTAGCATCGACTGCATGTCAAAGTCGCGTGGAAAATGAGGTTAGTCCACTAACCATGTGTTAAATGGTTTTATAGGTGGGAGCCATAAAGGGTGGAGTGAATGCAAACCCTTTGTTTTGTAGGTGGCGTTCGGGTGAATGTCGAATGTATGAGATTATATTGAAGTGTTGTTTGCTTTAGATTTAAATGCATGTTTACTTGCTTTAGCACGACACAATGCACCCACGTCCCGCGGTCTAAAATCCCGGATCGCTTTAGGGCACCTTTAGGAGGTATTAAGAGTGGAATCCGCATGTGAATCCATGTGGTAATCCATTCTTCAATACCGCTCATCTTGATTAGTAAGAAGTGCACCGGCCGACGTTAGTAGCAGTGGGTAAACTCTTCTTATCTAATTAAGGTGGGGACCTTAAACCTTTAGAATCCTACCCTTAGATGTCAAAACTCACATGTCCTCATGCGATGTGTCGATGTGTTTGTCATTTTATCTTCATGGTAAGGTTGATTATATCGTTCTACAATTTCAATTACGCCATTTCAATTCCACGTTATATTCTTTTCTATAATGCGTGGTGATTAATCTCGATGTCCCAAATTAGGGTTAGTCAAAATGGATATGTCAGAGATTCGAATCATCCCCATACCTAGAGCTCTTGTGGTCATGTGGGAGAGTCTTGAACCAAAGCATAAAGACTACGTGGAAAAGAGGATCGGATATCTTCCCGCACTTTTATACATTGAGCCTCGTGTTGCTATGATCAAAGCATTGTCCCATTTTTGGAACTCAAAGACATTCACTTTTGTGTTTGGTCGAAATGAGTTGACCCCTACAATTGAGGAATACGATATTGCCATTGGTAGAGTCGGGTCTTTTGGTCTAGTTAGCCCTCCGATAGATATAGATCCTATAATTCTTTTGAGCCAATTCTTAGGAATCGACATTCTCCAAATCAAAGGCGTTCTTAGAGGAAATTCCAATGCACTCTCTTTCATATTCTTAGAACGACATTTTTCTAGCTTGCCAAAAGAATCGGATAATCAAATTCCTCGAGTTTTTCTCTTAGCCTTCTTTGGTTTTGTGATTTTTCCATTTACCAAAAAGACCATGGATCCTTTGGTAGTTCACATTGTCAATCAAGTGTGTATGTTCAAAAGATTCTCCAATATGATCTTAGGCGAGACCTTCGTATCACTCAATAAGTTCAAACAAAACAAAAATGGTATCTTTAGAACCCCAATAGGTTTACTCCAAATTTGGTTGGTCTCTCACCTCAAAGATTTTGGTTTGAGCTTGAAAATCATAGATGTGTCCAAAGATTGTCATCCTATCTCGCTCTTTCGAGAAAAGGAAAAAATCTTTCCCTTTTGGTCATTCTCAACTTGGTTTAGTTTTTTCAAGAACCTTGTTCCAAATCAAATCCAATGGCATGTTCGTTGGCTTGGAAATCCCGAAGTGCGCCTTAATAACGGATCAGACAACCCAATCCCACTCTTGGGTCTTACGGGGTCTACGTCATATTACCCTTTTAGGGTGATCCGTCAATATCGTGCGCTTCAAAAGATTCCATCATTCCTCAAGCTGGGGTTATATCATTTTGACTATCGCGAAGATGTCATCCAAAAGAACCAAGTGGCGGATTTGAAGGAAATGATCAAGTCCATCATTGATATGTGGTACAAATGCTGCCCGGAGCCAATTCTCATTACCGATGAGTCAGAATTGGAAGGGGAAATGAAGATACATCATGCATTGCCGGAGTACATACACCGTCGTCTCGAGCCCGAGCTTAAGGTGGATCTCCCTAATGTCCCCGAGAAGCCAACTCAACAACAAGCTATAGCCGTAAGAGCTCTTAGGGAAAGGGATGAGGCTTTAGCCGAGGTTGAACGTTTGACCCAAGAAAATAAACGAATTCGCCTCGCACCTAAAGAAGATCCATTAGGAGTTTGGCTATATTCCATGAGGAAATCTCTTTTCATGTAATTTTCATTTTATAGATTTGATGTATAGGGTTTCCTTTTTACTCATGTTAGTAATGATGTAATAGGATTCTCCTTTTGTTTCTAGATTGATGTATAGGGATTATATTTCACGAATTTCGTTGTAATTAGTGAAATTTCCCTTTCTGTGTGCTTTCTTTTCCGAGATTCCAATGAAATATAGATGGGGCATCTTGATTAATCATCGCGTGTTACCCCTTTAATTGTATAATTTCTTGTGAAGAAATTGTGATAAGAGATTATTCACATGATATTGGGATCATGAGAATATTTCTTATTTCTATTTCATCCAAAGAAAATATAAAATTGAAGGGTTTTATATTTTCGTCTCAATTCATTTTCCGTATACTAATTTGATTTCTATTTTTTTACAGAGGGTATTAAAATACGGCTGAATCGCGTCTTATTATACGCACCCGTCGCCAAGTAAGGATGGAGAACGAAGACACTCGTACCCGCGTTATTACCATCGAGAATCAAATGGCACAAATGATGGCGCTCTTAACTGATCTTGCAAATCAAGTAAAGAACTTCACGCCTGTGGCTCCTGCTGCTGCGGCTTCTACTCCTAATGCGCCCACTAATGCGCCGATGATAGATCCTGTTGACAAAGGACCTGCTGAAGAGGTCCCCGTTAATGCCATTCCCACCGTCATTGATTTGGAAGCTCCACCTAAGGAGTCGCCTATGGCTCATATGGATGAAGAGAATGCGAGACGTCTCGCAAAATTGGAAGAACGCTTATGCATGTTGCAAGGTTACCAACTCCAAGGCTTTGATAAGTTGTCGCCTTTTACAAAAGTGAAAGTTCCTGATTTTTACAAGGAGCCCGAATTTTCAAGGAAGTATGATGGAACTGGGTGTCCTAAGACCCACTTGAAATATTATTTGAATAAGATGGCTCGTTATTCCGATAACACTCCGCTGTTGATCAATAATTTTCAAGATAGCTTGGTTGATTCCGCCTTAACGTGGTTCATTGAGTTGGATTTGGAGAAAATTTGCACCTGGGAAGATCTTGCAGATGAATTCCTCCAACAATACAAGTTTAATACCGAAATTGCTCCAACCCGTGAAGAGTTGGTCCGGGTTGACAAAAGGAGAAATGAAACTTTTAGAGCATATGCCCAAAGATGGAGAACTACGGCGTCCCAAGTCAAACCTCCGTTGTCCGAGAAAGAGATCATGCAGCTGTTTCTTCGAGCTCTACCTCGAGAATACTTCGATAAGATGTTTAATAACACTTGCATCAATTTTCCCGCAATGGTTGAACTGGGAGAACGTATTGAAGGAATCATGCGAGAGGGTCGATTATCCGAGATGACGACTCGCAGATTTACCTTAAAGAAGGATAAAGAGCCAACGGTGGAGGTTGCCTATATTCAAAATCCTAATAATCAAAAGCCATTAAACACACCAGTTCAAAGGTCCGTTGTAGAAACAGGGAGTTCTTCCCAAAATTTTGACCGAAAAGGAAAAGCTCCACAAAGACAATTCACTCCGTTACCAAGACCTATGTCTCAATTACTACCAATGTTGATTGAACAAAGACTCGTAGCAAAAGAAATCCCGAGAGACAACCCACCAAAGTTTGCTGGGTTTGATTTGGCAAAATCTTGTGTGTATCACATGGGTGAGAAGGGCCATGATGTGAACAACTGTTACACTCTCAAGGTCAAGATTCAGAACCTGTTGGATAAGAAGATCTTGTCGTTTAAAGATGCCACACCAAATGTTCAACAAAATCCGCTCCCTAATCATACCGAAGCCGTTAATGTGATATTTGGAGACGAGAATGAGAAATCTTTCTTGTTCGACATGGCGAAGTTGGAAGAGCTATTGACTATAGCTAGAGATCAACCGAAAGAAGGAAATGTATCCCAGGAGGAGAAAATGTATTGCTTAGCCAAGATGGCTGCTTTAGGCATAATTCAGCCTCTTCAAGGAAGGAAGCCCGAAGGGTCCATTGAGACCGCTGTAATTGATTTGTCGTCCAAAAAATTCTCATGCAAGTTCACAGGTGAAGCCTCATGCTCTAAGCCAAAAGATGATGGATACGAGCCAGATGTTGATGAACCTTGGATTGACACATATTCCGATAGTGATTTGGAATGTGAGAGTAAGAATGCCTGTCGAGATCGTGAATTTATGAAGAAGGCTATCGAAAAAGGTGAAATTGTTGATACCCTCGGATAGCCGAGTGGTAAATATGACTTCATAGTCAAATACACGCCACCTCCAAGTTTCTTCGTCGACCCAAGGGATATCGTTCCCGATGGATGGGGAGGCATGGATGATGAAAGCATGGATCACACATCTAAAGTCTTTGAATCTATACCCGTTAATGAAGACAAGGAGTATGTTTCTGACACAGATTCTGATCTTGGTGCTAGAAGGACTCATTGGGATCACGAATTTGTAACGACCGCTCGTGAGCGTGATGAAGTGGATGATACTCTAAGGCAACCAAGTAGGAAGTATGACATTTTTGTCAAATGTTCGCCTCCGCCAAGTTTCTTTATTGACTTGAAAGACATTGTTCCGACTGGATGGAGCGATGACGAAGATAATAGAGAAGTTCTTTCCGATGCTAATTCGGAATTCGAATGCCATACCTCCCACTGGGATCGGGAGTTCGTTAGGAAAGCGATTGAAAAGGGCGAAATTATTGATACTCTCGGGCAGCCAAGTGGTAAATACGATTTCATGGTAAAATACTCTCCTCCTCCAAGCGCTTTTATCGACCCTAAGACTATCGTCCCGAGTGGATGGAGGTCCGAATTTGAAGACGATGGCATGGTAGCCGTGATTGATCCTGTTGTGATTGAATTGAATGCTACTTGTGAAATCCAAGCGCATGTTGTGGAACCTGTGGTTATAGATCTAATGGCTGATGGCTTCGGAAATATAGAGATCTCTAATGAAGATATTGAGCCTGTTGTGATCGAGTTGCCACCGAAGAAAGACGAGAATTTGAAAGCAAGAATACCTCCTGTTTATGACTCCAAGGCAGTTCCTTGGAATTATGAGTCTCATGAGATAGATGCTGTTACTCGGTCAGGCCGATGTTTTCCATCTTGTGAAGGTGTCGAGAAAAAGGCTGTAACCGAAGAAGAGGCGGAACAACTCCTCAAAACTCTCAAAACAAGTGAAGCAGAGGTGATCGAGCAGTTAAGAAAAATGCCGGCTCAAATCTCGTTACTTGAACTATTCAAGTCTTCCGAGAAACATAGGAATGCTCTCTTAAAAATTCTTAATGAAGTACATGTACCCGAGACAATCGGAGAAGTACAATTGGAAGAGTTTGTAGGTGCTATCCTTCTTAAGGATCAAATTTCTTTTTCCGAAAAGGATTTGCCGCCGGAAGGGCGAGCACACTCTAAAGCATTATACATCTCTGTTCAACACTTTGATACAAGGATATCAAGAGTACTTATTGATAATGGTTCAGCTCTCAATATCTGTCCGTTATCAACTTTGCGTCGTCTAGGTGTGGGTATGGATAATGTTCGTCCTTCTAAAACTCCAGTCAGGGCCTTTGATGGCATGAAAAAGGAAGCTCTTGGAGAAATTGACTTACAACTGATGATTGGTCCAGTTATGTTCACTCAGAAATTTCAAGTGCTTGATATCCCAAGTAACTTCAGTTTGTTGTTGGGACGACCTTGGATTCACGCTGCAGGAGTTATACCCTCAAGCCTACATCAGATGATCCGCTTTGTCATGTGTGGCAAGATTATAACTGTTCATTGCGAAAAGGATACCGAAACCTTCAACAATACTGCAATTCCTTATGTGGAGCCAGAAGTAAAAGGAGAATCAAGTTACTACTCATTTGAGTTAGTGTCAGTATCTCATGTGCCCGCGGGCACTATTGTGAGAAAGCCTCACTATTCAAAGGCAGCCCTTATGTCTAGCAAAGTGTTGATCGAGTATGGATTCACTATTGGCAAAGGATTGGGAAAGCTGTCCCAAGGTATCCTCACACCCATTGAGGTGACTAAGAGAAAGAAACGAGAAGGCTTAGGTTACCAAGGCGATCAACAGGATCAAGGTAATCAGAAAAGCCCAAACATCAAAGGAAAGAGTTATCGACGCGTGCTCCCCCCTCCGTTGAAAGATTTTTTCTCTGGACCGCCAAAGTTCCTCCAAGATGAAGAAATAGATATCTATGGCATCGTCGACTTATTTGAAGAGAGTTCTGTGGGTGCCATTTTCGAAAGCTTTGAAGATGATCCACTTATTGATTCCGCTGTGTAAGGGATGTTTCCATGGCATTTTTTGCATACTTGTTCATTTTGCAGGTACTCAGCTGTTCCCTAGGGAGGCTATTCCAAACCTCAAGGAATCAACCTCAAGCAAGTAGCTACATCAAATCAATCTTCTTCCTAGAGCTTAGGAAGTAGATCCTATTTGTGAGGACCTTTTCTGTTCAAAAGGTTTTTCAAGCTAAAAAAAAAAAGAAAGAAGAAGAAAAAAAGAAGAAGGAGGATTTCTCAAAAATGCCAAATGAAAATGCCTAGGATGATAAAGGGCAAACCTTTGATTAAACACGTCCCTATACTCATTTTGAGAGAATTGAGCGAAAAAGCCATGTTGTAGGACGTAGGATTCGTTCACATTGAATACATGGATTGAAATGATAAAAGGCATTTCATTTCTCTATCCAAAACACTCACGTTATCCTTTGCTAGCCACTTTGAGCCAAATAAGGAGAATTCTCAAAATATCCCTATCAAGAACCACCCCACATTGGGGCAAAATAAGAAGTTATGGTTGATTATTTTTGGAGCAAAAAGATTAAGAAAGATTTTATTGCTTTTACTTGCATCAACCTTCTTGTGATAGTTTCAGATGGATCTTTATGGAAGCTCGAAACATCCCAAAGTGAAGAAGAGCATTCTTTTCCTCTACCCCAAACACAATTATCATTTGCTTAGCCAAATTGAGCCTTAAGCATGTTCATTTCAAAACCCAAAATGTTGATTATCTCCCCACATTGGGGCAATGCATATGATTTACTAAGGAAATTTAGAGAAATTGGTGAATATGTATAAAGTGTCTCGAGAGTCCAAAGAGCTCAAAAGATAAATATTAGAGGGCATGAAAAAGCAGTGTGCCTGGTAAAAGCAAGGCCGATGCCCATGAAAAAATGTATCAAAGTCAAAAGCAAAAGCAAAAGCAAGAAAAAGCAATATGCTTATGATAAAAGCAAAATTCTCATTGCAAAAGATGCTTAGAAAGAGCAAAGCTCTTATGTTGCAAGAAAAATAGACTCTCGAGACAATTTGGTTTTCAAGAATCAAATGATGTCAAATTTGAATGATTTGGTAATGATGCTAAGATAATCATCATTCTTCTTTCAAACCCCTTCTATCAAATTTCAAGCCTTTTGAGCCTAACCCGAACCGACATTACAACCCTCTCCGAAGTCTCTTCCGATTGGGATGGTTTGAGTTAATGTAAAGATTTCACAAAGAAACTACCGCTAGAAGGAGTGGAAGTAATCATATCTTGTCTTATCTTCAAGGTTCTTGACTTGTAAACCCGCTGAAGATATTGATGATATATTTCTGTTTTTGGCCTCAAAGCAAATACCCTTTGTGTAAGCCCATGACCAAACCTATATTACGGTCCTTTCGAAAGACCTTTCTGATCAATCAATTTGTATTCAATGTGAATATTTCCGAAAACCTTTGACATAGGTTCGTGAGGCATCACCAGTGAGAATTGAATAGCTTTCCCACATTGATGAATGGGAATCAAAGCCTTTATGAGAGCCAGTGTGAAAGACCTTTTTGATTAGGTTATTTCCAATTTGGCATTTTTATCTAACCTCTTTAGATGGTTATTCAAAGATCATTTTGTTAAAATTTCCTCTTAAGGATTTTGATAATCATTGCCTTTCACTAAAAGTTGAAAAATTCCGTTTGATTTGTTGTTAAATAATCTCGGAACTTTTTTCGAAATATCTTTCCCCAGTGGATCGGTTTTTGGTCATCCTAAACCATAACTTTCATTGTCGATTTTTTGTCATCCTAAACCATAACTTTCATTGTCGGTTTTTTGTCATCCTAAACCATAACTTTCATTGTCGGTTTTTGGTTAGCCTAAACCATAACCCCTTGTCCTTAGGTTCCTGGTTATCCTTAAACCTTACCTTAGGTTCTAGGTCATCCTTAAACCTTGTCTTAGGTTCCTGGTTATCCTTAAACCTTATCTTAGGTTCTAGGTCATCCTTAAACCCTGTCTTAGGTTCTAGGTCATCCTTAAACCTTGTCTTAGGTTCATGGTTATCCTTAAACCTTACCTTAGGTTCTAGGTCATCCTTAAACCGTGTCTTAGGTTCTTGGTTATCCTTAAACCTTACCTTAGGTTCCTGGTCATCCTTAAACCTTGTCCTTAGGTTCTAGGTCATCCTTAAACCTTATCCTTTGGTTCTTGGTTTTCCTTAAACCATAGGTTTCCTACAAAATCATTTCTCTTTCTTTTCTTCCTTCATTCCATCTCATGAGAGAGAGAAGAACACGTGAATAATCTGACAATCCAACGGTAAGTGCTTTAGGTAAGACTCTGATCAAATGTCTCTGTCTTTATTTTCTTTCATTTCCCAAATGGAATCGACTAAAAATTTGCAGGTGCCAATTGGTCTTTGAGCGGAACCTCTTCGAACTCCCACTCAAAGAGGGGCAGCTGTTGACACCTAATTTTTAGCCGACACGTCATTAAAAATAGAAAATTCGAGATTATGGTTTCCAATCGCGACGGAGCCTGTTTCTTGAACAAAAAGTGTCGTTTTTTAATTCTGTCTGTTGGCCTAGCTTTTGTAAGCAATTTTCTATTCATTTCATGCAAAAACCCGAAAAGTCAAATGGTTGACTTTTGCGTTGACTTTTTGATCAACCCTTTGACCAAAAGTCAACCCCAGGTCAAATTGGGGCTTTTCGCATAAAAAGATTCCTTTCAAGTCCAATTTCACTTTAGAAGTGGAAATTTCAGAAAAATTCAAAGATTTGATCATAAAATCAAGCTCCTAGTGAAAAGTCAACTAGGGTTTGACTTTTGGTCAAACCTTTGACCAAAAAATTAAAAAAATACAAAAATCCAAAAATCATCTTATTTTACATTCAATTTACCTTTGGCATTTGAAATTTTACAAAAATTGATTTGGAATCAACTTTTTCCCAAATTGCGGAATTTGATTCAAATCGGCCAAAAATGAAATTACTTCATTTCTAGTCATTTTTTAGGTTAGTTTTCTTCACGACATTTGATCTAGAGGTCATCTTATATTCAATTTTTGAACCAATTTTGTGATTCCAAGCCAAACACAAAAACCCCTAATTTTGGCCCTAATCAGTGATTTTGATCGATTCTTCATGATGTGCGCAATTGAGGCACGAATGAGCCTAATTTCTTATATGAAATCCAAATTCAAAATCAATTTTGAAAGATTCACATGAATTTGAGTCAATTTGATCAATTTAGTGATCCAATGATAAAAAAGTCTAAGAGTAATTGGTCTAATTAGTGCAATTCAACTTGACCCACTCTAGACTAATATTCAATTTGATGAATTGAGACTCAATTTGGTTAATTGGACTTCAATTAAATTTGTTAGTTAAGCTTAGCCATGCAATTTCCCAAATTCAAGATCAATTGAGACAAACAAGTCAAATTGAGTCAATTTGTGCATGAATTACAAATCGATCCAATCCGATTTGATCCAACTCAGTATTAATGGAATCAATTAATCATGATAGAGATCAAATTGTGCAAAATTGGAATCAAGGATTAAATTGATTCAATCAGGCCAAATTCAGGGCTAACCGGCTCAACCTGGTTTGATTCAAATTGAACCAATCCGATCGGACTGGCTATTTTCCGATCGAAAATTTCGACGATCGACAATCCATTCAGACCAACCAAGGCCGGTCACATCCTCTTGAGCACGAAAATGACAAAAATGCCCTTAATTGAGAATTACAAAAAATGCCCCTAAGAGAAATGATAAAAATGCCCTTCTTCAAGGATTAAACAAATTAATTAGGGGATAAGTAAATCAATCATGGCCATTCATTTAGAATTGATCATGTCCATCCATGATGCCATGTCACCAATCCTTAACCTTTCAAGAATATTCTTAATCATTAAGGGTGCATTTTGGGCCATTGGATTAATCAAAGGGCTAGAATTCAAAATTGAGGGAAGTATATAGTGTTTTTTCCCTCCAAAATTAAGGGGGGATTCATTTTTCAGATCTGGTTTCTCTCTCTCTCTCTCTCTCTCTCTCTCTCTCTCTCTCTCTCTCTCTCTCTCTCTCTCTCTATCTCTCTTCCTCTCACGCCATCTCTCTCTCTCGAGCTCTCTCTCGGCGGCAGCCATTCCGCCTCCTCGCCGGCCACTTTCCGGCGAGTTGCCGCCCCACCGTCGTCCCCCACGGTGGTCCAAGACCAGTCGCAAGTCCAGCTGGCTTCGCTGGTGGCCGGAGCTCCTCCCTCCGGTGGCTTCTTCCTCTCGGCAACATCACCGGCGCTGCTGCCGGTGATGTGATCAGCCGGTTCAAGCGGCTGATCACATGGGAGATCATTTGAATTTTCAAAAGGAATTCTCACGATTTGATCAGTATCTATGTCCAGATCTGATTTTCATTCCTTTGGAGTTCAAAAGATGTTTCTCCGAATTTGATAAAGTTAGAGTCCTTTTTTGCAAAAAATCAAAATTACAAAGTTGTTCATTGGGGTCTCATTATGTTGACTAGAAATTTTGAGGACCTAATAACAATTTTTGGAGGGCCAATTTGCTTAAAATTTCATGAAAGGTCTTCACGGGTTAAAACTCCATTTGCAGTTGAGTCCTTCGTGAAAATTGAATTTTATAAAAATTTGGAGGGCTTTTTAGCAAAAACTCAAAACATGAAAGTTGTTGCACACGGGGAATCCTAACTGCACAAAATTTTTTCACGTGGTTTTGATAAGGTTTGTTATTTTTCCCGCCATTATTTTGAAATCCATAACAGAACCGAGTCTAGCCTGTCACTGAGATCAAATTGGATATTTTCGGGAAAATTGGCTAGGATTTAGAAAAAAATGGTCTTCTTGACTTTTGATCCTCATGTCATAAGCTTTCTAATGACACCTGAATCACTTCATTTGGACATCATTAGGGTAGTTAATCACAACCGAACAGAATCAATCCGAATTAGACATTAACTGAATAAGTGGTCTTTTTTATAAAGCCCACTTCTCATTATTTGATTGGCTTCGAAATAAGGCCCATGGGCTTGAATGCATGCTCATTCTATTTTTATGCATGTGTTTGTTAGATGAATGTTAGGCCTGGTGCATGTTCGGCGGGTAGCCCATCATGGTCATTTAGAACCCGACTTTAGGGGTTAATTGATATGAGTTGCTGTTTTGTGAATGCAAATGGTAGCTCATTATCATTAACCATTAATCAAATAATGTTAGATGATTAGGTGGGTGGTGAATCGAAATGCATGAAAAAACAAAGGCCGATCCCGAGGCCCGTGCTTAATTAGTGAATTGCTTGCACCATTGTTCTTTCATATGTTGTTTGTCGTGAATGAATGTTATGAATGTAAACACCGACACCCGAGAGGCAGTCCATGGGAGAATAATCCAAAATTGAAAAGGCCAAGGTGATTGACCGATGTCCAATCCGGTCTCGATTTGTACTCATTTGATGATGGTGCTAGACCGATGTCCAATCCGGTTTCAATTTGTACTTAATTCATTCATCCCCGATCATGTCTCGGATTTTCAATTCGTGTTGTAATAAACACCCGACGAGTTGCGGGTTTTTACTTTTTTTCGCACTTAGAATTAGTTTGTATTTTCAATACTTCGAGTGTTTACTTTACGAAATGTCTTTCAATACAATTGATTGTTTCTTTCTTTTTCTAGACTAAGATAGGATTAGTTTAGAATCTTAAATGAAAATACAAAAAAACAAGATGCATGATCACATAGTGGACTAAGACTTTGGCATGAAAATGATAAAGAACAAATGCATGACAACTTAGATAACAACCATGATAAGTTTAGCGGTACCGAAAGGGCGTTAATAGAAATATTAACGTAAGCTAGTCCCCGAACCTTTGATCTCTAGTTTTCGTAGAAATCGAAACGAAATTCCCGCGTTTCGGTTGGGTATTCTAGCCGACCCCCGACCTAGGCTAGTGGCGACTCCTAAAAAATAAAATCAATTCGCTATCACGCGAGATATGGATTTAGGGAAAATCCACGTTCATGATCAATGGATCATATGACTAAACAAAAGATTCACACTTCAGTAGAATCATTTTTATAAGATGCCGTATGAACCATCTCATGAACACTTATCTCTAAACCCGCCTCATCGAGTTCGGCCCTCGAGTGGTAGGTCGCGGTCTTGGCACAAACTCTCATACTTCATTGATTCTGAACTGCTGAAGTTCCTCTTGCATAGCTTCTATCCAGCTTTCATCTGATAAGGCTTCTTCAACATCTTTTGGTTCTATTTCAGATATCAATGCCAAGTTGCTGATGTTCTCCTTTTGTTTGGATCTGGTCTTGATACCATCTTCTATTTCTCCAATGATGAGGTTTTTCGGATGACTGGACTTATGTTTTCAGTTCTTGTCAAATCTTTCCTTCTGAATATCTGCAGACTCTAAATTTTCTGGTTGAGTCTGTATATTGTCTTTTATTTCTTCTTCCACAGAATCTTCGATCTTTTGAGATTCTAGATGACCTTCTGAAGACACTTGAATGTGGGGAGGTTCAGATTCATACTTGTGAGTCTGAATATTTTCTTCAAACCTTACATTCATTGTTTCTTCCACAGTCTGAGAATTTTTGTTGAATACTCTGTATGCTTTGCTTGTAGTAGAATATCCAAGTAAGAATCCTTCATCTGCTCTATCATCAAACTTACCAGGGCGATCATTTGAATTTTTGAGAATAAAGCATTTACAACCAAATACTCGAAAATATGAGATACTGGGCTTTCTACCTTTGTAAAGCTCATAGGGGGTTTTCTCAAGAATGGGTCTGAGAAAAGCTCTGTTGATGATATAACATGCTGTAAAAACTGCATCTGCCCAGAAATGAGAGGGAATCTTGCTTTCAATCAACAATGTTCTTGCCATTTCTTGCAAGGAACGATTTTTCCTTTCCACAACACCATTTTGTTCTGGTGTATATGGAGTAGAAAAATTATGTTGAAAGCCATTTTCCTCACAAAAATCTGAAAAACTTTGATTTTCAAATTCTCCCCCATGATCTGTTTTAATGCAGGAAATGGAATAGCCCTTTTCATTTTGAACTCTTTTTGCAAATTTTGAAAAGTATGAAAATGCCTCATTTTTATGAGCAAGAAAGAACACCCAAGTAAATCTTGTGAAATCATCAACAATAACTAAACAGTATTTCTTACCACCAATACTTTGCGTTCTGGTTGGTCCAAACAGATCCATATGAAGAAGCTGCAGAGCACGATCAGTGGAAACATGATGTATAGATTTGAAAGAACTTCTTACTTGTTTTCCTAGAGTGCAGGCATTGCATAATTCTGTTTTCCTGTATTTCAAATCTGGCAAACCTCGAACCAGTTTCTTGTTTGAGATCTTTGAGATTTGTTTCATACTGATATGCCCCAACCTTCTATGCCAAAGATCTTCATCCTCTTTGATTGAGATTAAGCAATGATTGGAGTTTGGATTAACATCCAGAAGATAAATATTGCCATGTCTTCTTTCTGTGAATGTTTGAGAAGAGTCTTTGCTTGTTCCTGAACATGTGTCTTCTTGGAAGTTGATTCTGAAACCTGTATCACATAGTTGGCTTATACTTATCAAATTGTAGTTGAGTCCTTTTACCAATGAAACATCATTGATTGTGAGTCCTCCAATTTCAACTGTTCCTTTGCCAATGATTTGTCCTTTGGTATTTCCTCCAAAGGAAACTTTTCCACCCTTCAGATTTTGAAGATCAGCGAATATGCTTGGATCTCCTGTCATATGTCTGGAGCATCCACTGTCTAGATACCACTTTCTTTTTCTCTTTGTGGTAACCTGCAAGAATCACAACATCTCAAGTTTTCTTTGGTACCCAAATTTGCTTGGGTCCTTGAGTATTAGTATAGGTTGTCTTAACAAAATCTCTTCGAATAGGTCTCCAGACCTTAGGATATTCATTCTCAAAATGTTGTGGATCTCCACAATTTGAGCATTTGAGAGCACTTCGGCCAACAGGTTTTACAAAATTCTTTTTGAAATGGTTTTTATAAACTTGTCGAGGAGGTCTTTGTCTTAATCTCTCCTTGACTTTTGGAAAATCAATCAAGCTGTCACTTTCCTTTACAAATCCCAGACCAGATTTGTTATAGTAAGGAATTTGAATGGAAAGGATATGCTTCAAGGTATCTGAGCCTTTTGAAAACTTGGAAGTAATTTCTGAAATTTCCTTTTTCAAAACAGTATTTTCTTTGGAAAGAAAATCTCGATTTTCCTTGATTTGATGAAATTCTTTTTGAAGGAAATTGATTCTTTCTTTTTGAGAAAGATCCTATTGCCTTAGTGATGAAATTTCCTCTTTCAGAGAAGAGATTCTTTTAAGAGCAGTCTTAAATTCAAAACATAATTCATCAATATAATTTGATACTTCAATAGACATTTCAGAAGATTTTACCTCGATTTCCACTTTGGGATCAGAATCAGAATCTGAGTCTGAATCTGACTTTGCCATTAGACAAAAATTTGAGATATCTTCATCACTGTCTTCGCACTCTGTGTCACTCCAAGTTTCTGCCTTTAAGGCCTTCTTTGCTTTCTCAAATTTGGTCTTCTTTTTCAGAAGTGGACAGTTAGACTTGATATGTCCACGTTTCCTACAGTGAAAGCATATTATATCCTTTGATCTCTCTGTCTCATCGATAGGCTTCTTATTTTCAAAAGGCTTCTTCCCTTTGAGGTTTCTTCCTTTGATTTTCATTCTCTTATACTTCTTTATGAAGAGAGCTAATTCTTCATCATCAACATCTTCATCTTCAGAATCTGCATCAGAATTAATGTTAGTTTTTAATGCAATTGACTTATTACCTCTGGTTTCAATCTCCTCATTTCGTTTCTCAATCTCATATGATTGAAGAGTTCCAATCAACTCATTCACTGATAGAGGCTTGATCCTTTGAGTCTCACGAAGAGATGTTTTGATGTTGTCCCACTGATTTGTCAGTCCTCTCAGAAGTTTATTGACTTTCAATGCATCTGGGACTGGTTGTTCTTGATAGGCAAGACCGTTTACTATGTCAGTAAACCTGTCATAATAATCAGCAATTAATTCTCTAGGTTTCATTTTGAAGGATTCATATTGACCAAGCAAAATATTGATTTGAGTTTCCTTGGCTCGATCTGTTCCTTCATAAGTAACATAGAGAGTATCCCAGATTTCCTTAGCAGATTCACAAGCAGCAATTTTCTTATATTCAACAGGAGATAAAGCACAATAGAGAGAATAAATTGCTTTTGAATCTGAAGTTTCTCTTTTGGATATCTCAGTTTGAGATAATGGAGAATCTGCTGCTTTGCTTGCATCTGCCTTTTCTTTTGAATCTGAAGATTTTGGATTGACTCCTTTGATGATGACATCCCATTGCATATGATCATTTGACTTAATGAATGCCTTCATCTTGTTCTTCTAGATACTATATTCCTTGCCATCGAAATATAGTGGTCTGTTGTTGCTCTGTCCTTCAATGAGCCCTGGAGCACCATAGCTAGCCATATAGATCGTTAGCTCAGAAGTAAAACACTTCAATAAATGAGCAACCTGCTCTGATATCAATTGAAGTGGCTAGCACGGGTCACCTAGAGGGGGGTGAATAGGTGATCCTAAACAAATCTTTGATATTTGTGCGGAAATAAAACGAATAATAAAAGAGTCTGAATAAAATTCAGATTCAAGTTAGATCAAATGGGAAATGCAGAAAGTAAAATAAGAGATAAGGAAAAGAGAATCTGCACACAAGTTTATAGTGGTTCGGCTTATAGCAAGCCTACGTCCACTCTCCCACGCTTACAGCCTACCGGCTGGATTTCACTACGTAATCAAGAGGAATTTACAGATTCTGAGTCTCAGAACTATTGTGTATGATAGGACTCTCTATCTCACACAATCACTCTTTACAAAGTAATCCTCAAGATCTTGATCTTAAGTGCAGAACGACAAGAGAACAGAATGGAGTAAGCTCAGACTTTGGATTTGTTGATTCTTGAATCTATCTTCTTTTGCTGCTCGCGATCTCCTTAAATACTCCTCTACATCCACACTAGCCGTTGGACAGCTTGCAGAGGATCATCTTCCAATCTTCACCCAGGACAGATTTGGATAATAAGGATTGAGTAGCTATTAGATGACAAATTCTGAATCCCGCTGATTCTGGTCGCCCATACAATCAGAATCTTGGTTTCCATAAGTAGAGTTTTGTCCGTTGTAAAGCATTCTTGTCTTGGTGTTTGATTGTCAATCAATTTAATTAAGATTGATCTAATCAAAACTTTCCTTCTGTGAAATCCATACCAGATCACTAGCTGTTATTCTTCGTTCTGAGTTTTGCTTCTGAAGAATTACTGCGTCTTCGTCTGCTTCTGAAAATTTCAGCTTCTGCGTCTGCTTCTGAAAAAATTTTAGCTTACGCATCTGCTTCTGAAAAATTTCAGTGTCTGAATCTGAACTGTGGGACTTCAAAGAACTTATTCTTCCAGTTTGTAAAGTCTGAAAAGCTTCCTTCTGAGTTTCCAGAGCATATATATATTCCTGGAATAAAATGATTCAGAATAAGTATCAGATTTACATTTACAAAAGGAAGGTTTTGTTAACATCAAAATTAGTAGGAGTTTTCCTCAACACTCTGGACGGTCCTGATGGCTGCATCTGCGGGCAATCGCGGATCTGATGTCCCATACTTCCACACTTAAAACATGCCCCAAATCTACCCAACTGGGGATTCGGTTTCCCAATATTCCGTCTAGCTGGCGGGACAAATCGCCTATTTCCAGTCATAGGCCTCTTTCCCAAACGGCGATTATCTCTATTTTGAGCAAACCTCGATCCAGAAGCGGCTGCCCTTTCCTGCTGATCCCGTTCCATGATCTGCGCCCGTCTATGCATTTCCCCGTAATCTTTGATATCATGGGACAAAATCAGACTCCGGAGATCCGGCTTCAGTCCATCCCGGAATCTCCGCGCTCTATCCCTCGGATTCTCCACCATAGTTGGCGCGAACTTAGCTAATCTTGCGAACTCCGCCTCATATTGATCCACAGTCATTTGTCCCTGGCGTAGGCGCATAAATTCCATCAACTTCTTTTCTTGCGCATTTTCCGAGAAATATTTTTCATAAAAGTTTTCCACAAACACAGCCCAAGTTGGGGCCGTACCAACCGGAAACACTCTATTTTCCACGGCGTTCCACCAATCATTTGCACCTTCTTGAAGCTGATAAACCGCCAATGTTACCTTTTCCTCATCAGTGCACCCCAAAACTTTAAAGGTTTTCTCCAGTTCCTCTATCCATCTTGGCGCAGCCTCGGGGTCACCTCGACCATGAAATTTAGGCGGCTTCAATTTGATAAATTGTTCTACTAGCTGGGCCATTTGCCTAACCCCTGCTGGCTGAGCCTGTCCAACATTAGCTTGATTCTCATTCCCAGCAGCAGCGGCTACCCTCTCATCAGCCTGGGCTGCCACATTATCACGCCCTTGAGCTTGCCTATCCAGCACATTCCCAATTCTTTCCAATACCCGCAAAACTCCTTCCATACGTGGATCTTCTACAGGTCTCACATCAACTCGAGGGTCTACTGCGGCTCCCACATTAACTCCAAGGTTTTCTACTGCTCTCGCTCGGGCACGACCTCTACCGCTGGCTCCTCTACCTGCACCCCTTCTGGGAATTCTTCCTATACCTCTCCCCTCACCACTCATCTCGGCTACTCGGCTCTACGACTACCTGCTATAATTCCACGAAGGAATTAAAGACTTAAACGAAGCTATCCCAGTCTAAGTCCTAAGCAGGTATTAAACAACAATCAAGCAATCAGCATGCGGCTTAATAAAAAACTAGCCAACTCAGCACCCAAGGGATTGATATACTCACCTCAGGTCCTGCCGCACCTGCACTTATGGGTCACACAATCACAATTCAACACAATCACAAACTGTCAGGAGATGCATGTAGCACACGAGGTCACCCTACTGGCTACCCAGGGTCTCATCGCTCCTTATCACTCCAGGCTTCGACCAGATTGGACCGAGCTGACCTTGCTCTGATACCAAAACAAGAGGGGATGTCACGCCCCGTACCCCACGTAGCGCAACATCCCGCCAACGGTCGATTTTGACTGCGACGTCCCAGGAAGCGTCGCCGACCCACACCCAAACAGAGATCAAGCACAAGCGGAAGTATAAAATAAACAAACCCAGACAACTACAAATAGGACCAAGGATAGCCATACATCCAACACCTTTATAGAAAATAATTACATATTGATATTACTATTAAAACCATTTGTACAACATTTACAAGTACAACAAAAGATACAAACGGTCAGCAGCCACCTGGTCAAAAAGGGATAAGTGGCTAGGGAGGTCAGGCTAAACTAAGGAAGAGGGCTACGGTCCAAAAAGTTTCGGCCCTCATCACTAGCTAAGGACGCTAGACGATCCTATGGTTCCCAGTCGGGATCGGATGACTCGGTGGGATCGTCTGACAACTCCTCGGAGACGTCCTCGCTAGACTCGGACTCCTCGGAATCCATCGCCTGTGCTCGCTCATCCTCGGAGTCTGGCTCCAACTCCTGGTCAATGTAAGGCTCTAATCCCTCCTCATCTGATCCTAACTCTGCCATCTCTCCATCCTCCTCTACGTCCTGTTCCATGGCTTCGGGTTCGTCATCTTCTTCCTCATCCATAGGCTCGGGGTCCTCTGCTAGTACATTGGGCTCCTCATGCACCTCCTCCTCCTGCATCATCCCCTCGGGTATGACCTCAGGGTCTATCACCTCACCAGCAGCTATAATTGGTTGCATCAGCCCAGTATTATCGATAGGGATATCAAAGGTTCTAAGGGGCTCTCCCTCGTTTCCATTGGCACCCCGATGGCACCATGCCACGTACTCTTGTTTCTGATAATAGTCCGCACCTATATTTACAACTACTTCAGATCGATACCTCACAAAAGCCTCCCCATTTCCTGAAGGGTAGGTAGTAGTATACGTCCGGATCTGCAGAGGGATCCCAAAAAGAGGTGGTGGTCTCTCCATCCTCACGGCCGGGGGTCTGAAAAGTTTCGATTTACACAACCGTGAGACGAATCTCAGTGAGTTTAACCCCTAAACCTAGGCTAGGCTAACATGCAATCTCCTGATCGGAAACGAATATTTAAAATCATAACACAACCATAATCATACAATTCTTTGACCCTGCAGGTTAGACAGTTCGATATATAAAAATCATGGCACATACGTGGCATGCACATCCACACGTACGCCAAACACCTATTCATGTACCGATTCTCACCCACTTGCATGCTAATCAATGCATGTTTATGCATGCAAATATTATTGACATGTCATACGCATTTCTTTGGCCCAACAGCCCACACTGGCACACTTGCCCAATTCATTATTATTACGACTCGAGTCATTAATTTTTCACGGCCCGGTGCGTCTAGCCTGCTTCAAAGTGCATGAGGCGCAGCAATCGATCTGGCCCAGTGTTTCTAGCCTGCTTCAAAGTGCATGAGGCGCAACACTGTTCTCCTTGCGAACCAGAGCCTGCTTCAAAGTGCATGAGGATGGTCGCCTTCCGGACGTACCGGGCATCGTCCTGCTTCAAAGTGCATGAGGACGGAATCGACCCGAAGGTCACGACCCGAAGGTCCTTGGGTGATCACACAACTCATTATTATCTAAACCCAGCGTATGACGCTTCAGGGTAATTTAGGTGATCACGCACTCATGGCAGACACGCATTCTCGCACAATTTCACTACATGCCACACTCTAGGCATACATAATGCGCGTCCATGTTATGCAATGCAATGCACCATGAGCATCAAGGAAATTCAATCACAATCAAGCACAATTACGGACAACCAGTCATCCCAATCACACTCGGTAATTTTCCAATGGACATCTAAATTGAACAATTAATCCAATTTCTCTCCCCAATAAATCCTCAATGATTTACCACAATTTTCTCGATAGTAATTTCTACCAGTCAATTCTCAACCCAGTCTAAAATACACACTGATACTATCTAAGCCGGTCCAAAATGTGCCGATAACACCTAAACCAGTCCAGAAAAATGCACAATTAGTCCTAATCCGGGTTTAGGAATTTTACTCACCTAATCAAGGGTCACGACGACGGGGAAAGGCGGCCGATCACTGGTGAACAGTGAACCGGCGGCGAATTCCCGGCGACGGCGTACGGACGGATGAACAGTACCGTACGGACGTCGGTGAACAGTACTTTCTGTACGGAACTGTACAGACAGGCTGGGAACGGTGGCCGGTGAGGCGCCGATCACGGCGGCGACGGGCCGTACGGTCGGATGAACAGTGACCGTACGGACGTGAACAGTAACTTCCGTACGGACACTGTACGGACTGGGCTGGACAGAGTCGTATGGATGTGCTGAGCAGCCGGGTGTCGACGGAACGGCGATCGGAGCTCCGGCGAAGCTCCGGCGACACTATTTGTAAAACTGAAAAATGAGAAAAAAGAGGAAAACAGAGAGAAAGAGGGCTGTTTCTGGACTAAAACCTGGGCTGAGGTGGCTGCACAGAGGTGGAATTGGTTGCTGGTGATGTTGGCTCGACGGGGGAAGCTCCGGCTGGTACTGTTCAGGCGTGAACAGTACCAGAGACGGCTGGACGGAGTCGTATGGATGTGTTGAGTAGCCGGGTTTCGACGGAACGGCGATCGGAGCTCCGGCGACACTATTTGTAAAACTGAAAAATCAGAAAAAAGAGGAAAACAGAGAGAAAGAGGGCTGTTTCTGGACTAAAACCTGGGCTGAGGTGGCTGCACAGAGGAGGAATTTGGTTGCTGGTGATGTTGGCTCGACGGGGGAAGCTCCGGCTGGTAATGTTCAGGCGTGAACAGTACCAGAGACGGCTGGACGGAGTCGTATGGATGTGCTGAGCAGCCGGGTGTCGACGGAATGGTGATCGGAGCTCCGGCGAAGCTCCGGCGACACTATTTGTAAAACTGAAAAATGAGAAAAAAGAGGAAAACAGAGAGAAAGAGGGCTGTTTCTAGACTAAAAGCTGGGCTGAGGTGGCTGCACAGAGGTGGAATTGGTTGCTGGTGATGTTGGCTCGACGGGGGAAGCTCCGGCTGGTATTGTTCAGGCGTGAACAGTATCAGAGACGGCTGGACGGAGTCGTATGGATATGCTGAGCAGCCGGGTGTCGACGAAACGGCGATCGGAGCTCCGGCGAAGCTCCGGCGACACTGTTTGTAAAACTGAAAAATGAGAAAAAAGAGGAAAACAGAGAGAAAGAGGGCTATTTCTGGACTAAAACCTGGGCTGAGGTGGCTGCACAGAGGTGGAATTGATTGCTGGTGATGTTGGCTCGACGGGGAAAGCTCCGTCTGGTACTGTTCAGGCGTGAACAGTACCAGAGACGGCTGGACGGAGTCGTATGGATGTGCTGAGCAGCCGGGTGTCAACGGAACGGCGATCGGAGCTCCGGCGAAGCTCCAGCAACACTGTTTGTAAAACTAAAAAATGAGAAAAAAGAGGAAAACAGAGAGAAAGAGGGTTGTTTCGGGACTAAAACCTGGACTGAGGTGGCTACACAGAGGTGGAATTGGTTGCTGGTGATGTTGGCTCGACGGGGGAAGCTCCGGCTGGTACTGTTCAGGCGTGAACAGTACCAGAGACGGCTGGACGGAGTCGTATGGATGTGCTGAGCAGCCGGGTGTCCACGGAACGGCGATCGGAGCTCCGGCGAAGCTCCGGCGACACTGTTTGTCAAACTGAAAAATGAGAAAAAAGAGGAAAACAGAGAGAAAGAGGGTTGTTTCTGGACTAAAACCTGGGCTGAGGTGGCTGCACAGAGGTGGAATTGGTTGCTGGTGATGTTGGCTCGACGGGGGAAGCTCCGGCTAGTACTGTTCAGGCGTGAACAGTACCAGAGACGGCTGGACGGAGTCGTATGGATGTGCTGAGCAGCCGGGTGTCGACGGAACGGCGATCGGAGCTCCGGCGAAGCTCCGGCGACATTGTTTGTAAAACTGAAAAATGAGAAAAAAGAGGAAAACAGAGAGAAAGAGGGCTGTTTCTGGACAAAAACCTGGGCTGAGGAGGCTGCACAGAGGTGGAATTGGTTGCTGGTAATGTTGGCTCGACGGGGGAAGCTCCGGCTGGTACTGTTCAGGCGTGAACAGTACTAGAGACGGCTGGACGGAGTCGTATGGATGTGCTGAGCAGCCGGGTGTCCACGGAAGGGCGATCGGAGCTCCGGCGAAGCTCCGGCGACACTGTTTGTAAAACTGAAAAATGAGAAAAAAGACGAAAACAGAGAGAAAGAGGGCTGTTTCTAGACTAAAACCTGGGCTGAGGTGGCTACACAGAGGTGGAATTGGTTGCTGGTGATGTTGGCTCGACGGGGGAAGCTCCGGCTGGTACTGTTCAGGCGTGAACAGTACCAGAGAAGGCTGGACGGAGTCGTTTGGATGTGCTGAGCAGCCGGGTGTCGACGGAACGGCGATCGGAGCTCCGGCGAAGCTCCGGCGACACTGTTTGTAAAACTGAAAAATGAGAAAAAAGAGGAAAACAGAGAGAAAGAGGGCTGTTTCTAGACTAAAACCTGGGCTGAGGTGGCTGCACAGAGGTGGAATTGGTTGCTGGTGTTGTTGGCTCTACGGGGGAAGCTCCGGCTGGTACTGTTTAGGCGTGAACAGTATCAGAGATGGCTCGACGGAGTCGTATGGATATGCTGAGCAGGCGGGCGTCGACGGAACGGCGATCGGAGCTCCGGCGAAGCTCCGGCGACACTGTTTGTAAAACTGAAAAATGAGAAAAAAGAGGAAAACAGAGAAAAAGAGGGCTGTTTCTAGACTAAAACCTGGGCTGAGGTGGCTACACAGAGATGGAATTGGTTGCTGGTGATGTTGGCTCGACGGGGGAAGCTCCGGCTGGTACTGTTCAGGCGTGAACAGTACCAGAGACGGCTGGACGGAGTCGTATGGATGTGCTGAGCAGCCGGGTGTCAACGGAACGGCGATCGGAGCTCCGACGAAGCTCCGGCGACACTGTTTGTAAAACTGAAAAATGAGAAAAAAGAGGAAAACAGAAAGAAAGAGGGTTGTTTCTGGACTAAAACCTGGGCTGAGGTGGCTGCACAGAGGTGGAATTGGTTGCTGGTGATGTTGGCTCGACGGGGGAAGCTCCGGCTGGTACTGTTCAGGCGTGAACAGTACCAGAGAAGGCTGGACGGAGTCGTTTGGATGTGCTGAGCAGCCGGGTGTCGACGGAACGGCGATCGGAGCTCCGGCGAAGCTCCGGCGACACTGTTTGTAAAACTGAAAAATGAGAAAAAAGAGGAAAACAGAGAGAAAGAGGGCTGTTTCTAGACTAAAACCTGGGCTGAGGTGGCTGCACAGAGGTGGAATTGGTTGCTGGTGTTGTTGGCTCTACGGGGGAAGCTCCGGCTGGTACTGTTTAGGCGTGAACAGTATCAGAGATGGCTCGACGGAGTCGTATGGATATGCTGAGCAGGCGGGCATCGACGGAACGGCGATCGGAGCTCCGGCGAAGCTCCGGCGACACTGTTTGTAAAACTGAAAAATGAGAAAAAAGAGGAAAACAGAGAAAAAGAGGGCTGTTTCTAGACTAAAACCTGGGCTGAGGTGGCTACACAGAGATGGAATTGGTTGCTGGTGATGTTGGCTCGACGGGGGAAGCTCCGGCTGGTACTGTTCAGGCGTGAACAGTACCAGAGACGGCTGGACGGAGTCGTATGGATGTGCTGAGCAGCCGGGTGTCAACGGAACGGCGATCGGAGCTCCGGCGAAGCTCCGGCGACACTGTTTGTAAAACTGAAAAATGAGAAAAAAGAGGAAAACAGAAAGAAAGAGGGTTGTTTCTGGACTAAAACCTGGGCTGAGGTGGCTGCACAGAGGTGGAATTGGTTGCTGGTGATGTTGGCTCGACGGGGGAAGCTCCGGCTGGTACTGTTCAGGCGTGAACAATACCAGAGACGGCTGGACGGAGTCGTATGGATGTGCTGAGCAGCCGGGTGTCAACGGAACGGCGATCGGAGCTCCGGCGAAGCTCCGGCGACACTGTTTGTAAAACTGAAAAATGAGAAAAAAGAGGAAAACAGAGAAAAAGAGGGCTGTTTCTAGACTAAAACCTGGGCTGAGGTGGCTACACAGAGATGGAATTGGTTGCTGGTGATGTTGGCTCGACGGGGGAAGCTCCGGCTGGTACTGTTCAGGCGTGAACAGTACCAGAGACGGCTGGACGGAGTCGTATGGATGTGCTGAGCAGCCGGGTGTCAACGGAACGGCGATCGGAGCTCCGGCGAAGCTCCGGCGACACTGTTTGTAAAACTGAAAAATGAGAAAAAAGAGGAAAACAGAAAGAAAGAGGGTTGTTTCTGGACTAAAATCTGGGCTGAGGTGGCTGCACAGAGGTGGAATTGGTTGCTGGTGATGTTGGCTCGACGGGGGAAGCTCCGGCTGGTACTGTTCAGGCGTGAACAATACCAGAGACGGCTGGACGGAGTCGTATGGATGTGCTGAGCAGCCAGGTGTCAACGGAACGGCGATCGGAGCTCCGGCGAAGCTCCGGCGACACTGTTTGTAAAACTGAAAAATGAGAAAAAAGAGGAAAACAGAGAAAAAGAGGGCTGTTTCTAGACTAAAACCTGGGCTGAGGTGGCTACACAGAGGTGGAATTGGTTGCTGGTGATGTTGGCTCGACGGGGGAAGCTCCGGCTGGTACTGTTCAGGCGTGAACAGTACCAGAGATGGCTGGACGGAGTCGTATGGATGTGCTGAGCAGCCGGGTGTCGACGGAACGGCGATCGGAGCTCCGGCGAAGCTCCGGCGACACTGTTTGTAAAACTGAAAAATGAGAAAAAAGATGAAAACAGAGAGAAAGAGGGCTGTTTCTAGACTAAAACCTGGGCTGAGGTGGCTACACAGAGGTGAAATTGGTTGCTGGTGATGTTGGCTCGACGGGGGAAGCTCCGGCTGGTACTGTTCAGGCGTGAACAGTACCAGAGACGGCTGGACGGAGTCGTATGGATATGCTAAGCAGCCGGGTGTCGACGAAACGGCGATCGGAGCTCCGGTAAAGCTCCGGCGACACTGTTTGTAACTGAAAAATGAGAAAAAAGAGAAAAACAAAGAGAAAGAGGGCTGTTTCTAGACTAAAACCTGTGCTGAGGAGGCTGCACAGAAGTGGAATTGGTTGCTGGTGATGTTGGCTCGACGGGGGAAGCTCCGGCTGGCACTGTTCAGGTGTGAACAGTAGTAGAGACGGCTGGACGGAGTCGTGTGGATGTGATGAGCAGCCGGGTGTCGACGGAACGGCGATCGGAGCTCCGGCGAAGCTCCGGCGACACTGTTTGTAAAACTGAAAAATGAGAAAAAAGAGGAAAACAGAAAGAAAGAGGGTTGTTTCTGGACTAAAACCTGGGCTGAGGTGGCTGCACAGAGGTGGAATTGGTTGCTGGTGATGTTGGCTCGACGGGGGAAGCTCCGGCTGGTACTGTTCAGGCGTGAACAGTACCAGAGAAGGCTGGACGGAGTCGTTTGGATGTGCTGAGCAGCCGGGTGTCGACGGAACGGCGATCGGAGCTCCGGCGAAGCTCCGGCGACACTGTTTGTAAAACTGAAAAATGAGAAAAAAGAGGAAAACAGAGAGAAAGAGGGCTGTTTCTAGACTAAAACCTGGGCTGAGGTGGCTGCACAGAGGTGGAATTGGTTGCTGGTGTTGTTGGCTCTACGGGGGAAGCTCCGGCTGGTACTGTTTAGGCGTGAACAGTATCAGAGATGGCTCGACGGAGTCGTATGGATATGCTGAGCAGGCGGGCATCGACGGAACGGCGATCGGAGCTCCGGCGAAGCTCCGGCGACACTGTTTGTAAAACTGAAAAATGAGAAAAAAGAGGAAAACAGAGAAAAAGAGGGCTGTTTCTAGACTAAAACCTGGGCTGAGGTGGCTACACAGAGATGGAATTGGTTGCTGGTGATGTTGGCTCGACGGGGGAAGCTCCGGCTGGTACTGTTCAGGCGTGAACAGTACCAGAGACGGCTGGACGGAGTCGTATGGATGTGCTGAGCAGCCGGGTGTCAACGGAACGGCGATCGGAGCTCCGGCGAAGCTCCGGCGACACTGTTTGTAAAACTGAAAAATGAGAAAAAAGAGGAAAACAGAAAGAAAGAGGGTTGTTTCTGGACTAAAACCTGGGCTGAGGTGGCTGCACAGAGGTGGAATTGGTTGCTGGTGATGTTGGCTCGACGGGGGAAGCTCCGGCTGGTACTGTTCAGGCGTGAACAATACCAGAGACGGCTGGACGGAGTCGTATGGATGTGCTGAGCAGCCGGGTGTCAACGGAACGGCGATCGGAGCTCCGGCGAAGCTCCGGCGACACTGTTTGTAAAACTGAAAAATGAGAAAAAAGAGGAAAACAGAGAAAAAGAGGGCTGTTTCTAGACTAAAACCTGGGCTGAGGTGGCTACACAGAGATGGAATTGGTTGCTGGTGATGTTGGCTCGACGGGGGAAGCTCCGGCTGGTACTGTTCAGGCGTGAACAGTACCAGAGACGGCTGGACGGAGTCGTATGGATGTGCTGAGCAGCCGGGTGTCAACGGAACGGCGATCGGAGCTCCGGCGAAGCTCCGGCGACACTGTTTGTAAAACTGAAAAATGAGAAAAAAGAGGAAAACAGAAAGAAAGAGGGTTGTTTCTGGACTAAAATCTGGGCTGAGGTGGCTGCACAGAGGTGGAATTGGTTGCTGGTGATGTTGGCTCGACGGGGGAAGCTCCGGCTGGTACTGTTCAGGCGTGAACAATACCAGAGACGGCTGGACGGAGTCGTATGGATGTGCTGAGCAGCCAGGTGTCAACGGAACGGCGATCGGAGCTCCGGCGAAGCTCCGGCGACACTGTTTGTAAAACTGAAAAATGAGAAAAAAGAGGAAAACAGAGAAAAAGAGGGCTGTTTCTAGACTAAAACCTGGGCTGAGGTGGCTACACAGAGGTGGAATTGGTTGCTGGTGATGTTGGCTCGACGGGGGAAGCTCCGGCTGGTACTGTTCAGGCGTGAACAGTACCAGAGATGGCTGGACGGAGTCGTATGGATATGCTGAGCAGCCGGGTGTCGACGGAACGGCGATCGGAGCTCCGGCGAAGCTCCGGCGACACTGTTTGTAAAACTGAAAAATGAGAAAAAAGATGAAAACAGAGAGAAAGAGGGCTGTTTCTAGACTAAAACCTGGGCTGAGGTGGCTACACAGAGGTGAAATTGGTTGCTGGTGATGTTGGCTCGACGGGGGAAGCTCCGGCTGGTACTGTTCAGGCGTGAACAGTACCAGAGACGGCTGGACGGAGTCGTATGGATATGCTAAGCAGCCGGGTGTCGACGAAACGGCGATCGGAGCTCCGGTAAAGCTCCGGCGACACTGTTTGTAACTGAAAAATGAGAAAAAAGAGAAAAACAAAGAGAAAGAGGGCTGTTTCTAGACTAAAACCTGTGCTGAGGAGGCTGCACAGAAGTGGAATTGGTTGCTGGTGATGTTGGCTCGACGGGGGAAGCTCCGGCTGGCACTGTTCAGGTGTGAACAGTAGTAGAGACGGCTGGACGGAGTCGTGTGGATGTGATGAGCAGCCGGGTGTCGACGGAACGGCGATCGGAGCTCCGGCGAAGCTCCGGCGACACTGTTTGTAAAACTGAAAAATGAGAAAAAAGAGGAAAACACAGAGAAAGAGGGCTGTTTCTAGACTAAAACCTGGGCTGAGGTGGCTGCCCAGAGATGGAATTGGTTGCTGGTGTTGTTGGCTCTACGGGGGAAGCTCCGGCTGGTACTGTTCAGGCGTGAACAGTATCAGAGATGGCTGGACGGAGTCGTATGGATATGCTGAGCAGCCGCGTGTCGACGGAACGGCGATCGGAGCTCCGGCGAAGCTCCGACGACACTGCTTGTAAAAATGAAAAATGAGAAAAAAGAGGAAAACAGAAAGAAAGAGGGCTGTTTCTGGACTAAAACCTGGGCTGAGGTGGCTGCACAGAAGTGGAATTGGTTGCTGGTGATGTTGGCTCGACGGGGGAAGCTCCGGCTGGTACTGTTCAGGCGTGAACAGTACCAGAGACGGCTGGACGGAGTCGTATGGATGTGCTGAGCAGCCGGGTGTCAACGGAACGGCGATCGGAGCTCCGGCGAAGCTCCGGCGACACTGTTTGTAAAACTGAAAAATGAGAAAAAAGAGGAAAACAGAAAGAAAGAGGGCTGTTTCTGGACTAAAACCTGGGCTGAGGTGGCTGCACAGAAGTGGAATTGGTTGCTGGTGATGTTGGCTCGACGGGGGAAGCTCCGGCTGGTACTGTTCAGGCGTGAACAGTACCAGAGACGGCCGGACGGAGTCGTATGGATGTGTTGAGTAGCCGGGTTTCGACGGAACTGCGATCGGAGCTCCGGCGACACTATTTGTAAAACTGAAAAATGAGAAAAAAGAGGAAAACAGAGAAAAAGAGGGCTGTTTCTAGACTAAAAGCTGGGCTGAGGTGGCTGCACAGAGGTGGAATTGGTTGCTGGTGATGTTGGCTCGACGGGGGAAGCTCCGGCTGGTATTGTTCAGGCGTGAACAGTATCAGAGACGGCTGGACGGAGTCGTATGGATATGCTGAGCAGCCGGGTGTCGACGAAACGGCGATCGGAGCTCCGGCGAAGCTCCGGCGACACTGTTTGTAAAACTGAAAAATGAGAAAAAAGAGAAAAACAGAGAGAAAGAGGGCTATTTCTGGACTAAAACCTGAGCTGTGGTGGCTGCACAGAGGTGGAATTGATTGCTGGTGATGTTGGCTCGACGGGGAAAGCTCCGTCTGGTACTGTTCAGGCGTGAACAGTACCAGAGACGGCTGGACGGAGTCGTATGGATGTGCTGAGCAGCCGGGTGTCAACGGAACGGCGATCGGAGCTCCGGCGAAGCTCCAGCAACACTGTTTGTAAAACTAAAAAATGAGAAAAAAGAGGAAAACAGAGAGAAAGAGGGTTGTTTCGGGACTAAAACCTGGACTGAGGTGGCTACACAGAGGTGGAATTGGTTGCTGGTGATGTTGGCTCGACGGGGGAAGCTCCGGCTGGTACTGTTCAGGCGTGAACAGTACCAGAGACGGCTGGACGGAGTCGTATGGATGTGCTGAGCAGCCGGGTGTCCACGGAACGGCGATCGGAGCTCCGGCGAAGCTCCGGCGACACTGTTTGTCAAACTGAAAAATGAGAAAAAAGAGGAAAACAGAGAGAAAGAGGGTTGTTTCTGGACTAAAACCTGGGCTGAGGTGGCTGCACAGAGGTGGAATTGGTTGCTGGTGATGTTGGCTCGACGGGGGAAGCTCCGGCTAGTACTGTTCAGGCGTGAACAGTACCAGAGACGGCTGGACGGAGTCGTATGGATGTGCTGAGCAGCCGGGTGTCGACGGAACGGCGATCGGAGCTCCGGCGAAGCTCCGGCGACATTGTTTGTAAAACTGAAAAATGAGAAAAAAGAGGAAAACAGAGAGAAAGAGGGCTGTTTCTGGACAAAAACCTGGGCTGAGGAGGCTGCACAGAGGTGGAATTGGTTGCTGGTAATGTTGGCTCGACGGGGGAAGCTCCGGCTGGTACTGTTCAGGCGTGAACAGTACTAGAGACGGCTGGACGGAGTCGTATGGATGTGCTGAGCAGCCGGGTGTCCACGGAAGGGCGATCGGAGCTCCGGCGAAGCTCCGGCGACACTGTTTGTAAAACTGAAAAATGAGAAAAAAGACGAAAACAGAGAGAAAGAGGGCTGTTTCTGGACTAAAACCTGGGCTGAGGTGGCTACACAGAGGTGGAATTGGTTGCTGGTGATGTTGGCTCGACGGGGGAAGCTCCGGCTGGTACTGTTCAGGCGTGAACAGTACCAGAGAAGGCTGGACGGAGTCGTTTGGATGTGCTGAGCAGCCGGGTGTCGACGGAACGGCGATCGGAGCTCCGGCGAAGCTCCGGCGACACTGTTTGTAAAACTGAAAAATGAGAAAAAAGAGGAAAACAGAGAAAAAGAGGGCTGTTTCTAGACTAAAACCTGGGCTGAGGTGGCTACACAGAGGTGGAATTGGTTGCTGGTGATGTTGGCTCGAAGGGGGAAGCTCCGGCTGGTACTGTTCAGGCGTGAACAGTACCAGAGATGGCTGGACGGAGTCGTATGGATGTGCTGAGCAGCCGGGTGTCGACGGAACGGCGATCGGAGCTCCGGCGAAGCTCCGGCGATACTGTTTGTAAAACTGAAAAATGAGAAAAAAGATGAAAACAGAGAGAAAGAGGGCTGTTTCTAGACTAAAACCTGGGCTGAGGTGGCTACACAGAGGTGAAATTGGTTGCTGGTGATGTTGGCTCGACGGGGGAAGCTCCGGCTGGTACTGTTCAGGCGTGAACAGTACCAGAGACGGCTGGACGGAGTCGTATGGATATGCTAAGCAGCCGGGTGTCGACGAAACGGCGATCGGAGCTCCGGTAAAGCTCCGGCGACACTGTTTGTAACTGAAAAATGAGAAAAAAGAGAAAAACAAAGAGAAAGAGGGCTGTTTCTAGACTAAAACCTGTGCTGAGGAGGCTGCACAGAAGTGGAATTGGTTGCTGGTGATGTTGGCTCGACGGGGGAAGCTCCGGCTGGCACTGTTCAGGTGTGAACAGTAGTAGAGACGGCTGGACGGAGTCGTGTGGATGTGATGAGCAGCCGGGTGTCGACGGAACGGCGATCGGAGCTCCGGCGAAGCTCCGGCGACACTGTTTGTAAAACTGAAAAATGAGAAAAAAGAGGAAAACACAGAGAAAGAGGGCTGTTTCTAGACTAAAACCTGGGCTGAGGTGGCTGCCCAGAGATGGAATTGGTTGCTGGTGTTGTTGGCTCTACGGGGGAAGCTCCGGCTGGTACTGTTCAGGCGTGAACAGTATCAGAGATGGCTGGACGGAGTCGTATGGATATGCTGAGCAGCCGCGTGTCGACGGAACGGCGATCGGAGCTCCGGCGAAGCTCCGACGACACTGCTTGTAAAAATGAAAAATGAGAAAAAAGAGGAAAACAGAAAGAAAGAGGGCTGTTTCTGGACTAAAACCTGGGCTGAGGTGGCTGCACAGAAGTGGAATTGGTTGCTGGTGATGTTGGCTCGACGGGGGAAGCTCCGGCTGGTACTGTTCAGGCGTGAACAGTACCAGAGACGGCTGGACGGAGTCGTATGGATGTGCTGAGCAGCCGGGTGTCAACGGAACGGCGATCGGAGCTCCGGCGAAGCTCCGGCGACACTGTTTGTAAAACTGAAAAATGAGAAAAAAGAGGAAAACAGAAAGAAAGAGGGCTGTTTCTGGACTAAAACCTGGGCTGAGGTGGCTGCACAGAAGTGGAATTGGTTGCTGGTGATGTTGGCTCGACGGGGGAAGCTCCGGCTGGTACTGTTCAGGCGTGAACAGTACCAGAGACGGCCGGACGGAGTCGTATGGATGTGTTGAGTAGCCGGGTTTCGACGGAACTGCGATCGGAGCTCCGGCGACACTATTTGTAAAACTGAAAAATCAGAAAAAAGAGGAAAACAGAGAGAAAGAGGGCTGTTTCTGGACTAAAACCTGGGCTGAGGTGGCTGCACAGAGGAGGAATTTGGTTGCTGGTGATGTTGGCTCGACGGGGGAAGCTCCGGCTGGTAATGTTCAGGCGTGAACAGTACCAGAGATGGCTGGACGGAGTCGTATGGATGTGCTGAGCAGCCGGGTGTCGACGGAATGGTGATCGGAGCTCCGGCGAAGCTCCGGCGACACTATTTGTAAAACTGAAAAATGAGAAAAAAGAGGAAAACAGAGAGAAAGAGGGCTGTTTCTAGACTAAAAGCTGGGCTGAGGTGGCTGCACAGAGGTGGAATTGGTTGCTGGTGATGTTGGCTCGACGGGGGAAGCTCCGGCTGGTATTGTTCAGGCGTGAACAGTATCAGAGACGGCTGGACGGAGTCGTATGGATATGCTGAGCAGCCGGGTGTCGACGAAACGGCGATCGGAGCTCCGGCGAAGCTCCGGCGACACTGTTTGTAAAACTGAAAAATGAGAAAAAAGAGAAAAACAGAGAGAAAGAGGGCTATTTCTGGACTAAAACCTGAGCTGTGGTGGCTGCACAGAGGTGGAATTGATTGCTGGTGATGTTGGCTCGACGGGGAAAGCTCCGTCTGGTACTGTTCAGGCGTGAACAGTACCAGAGACGGCTGGACGGAGTCGTATGGATGTGCTGAGCAGCCGGGTGTCAACGGAACGGCGATCGGAGCTCCGGCGAAGCTCCAGCAACACTGTTTGTAAAACTAAAAAATGAGAAAAAAGAGGAAAACAGAGAGAAAGAGGGTTGTTTCGGGACTAAAACCTGGACTGAGGTGGCTACACAGAGGTGGAATTGGTTGCTGGTGATGTTGGCTCGACGGGGGAAGCTCCGGCTGGTACTGTTCAGGCGTGAACAGTACCAGAGACGGCTGGACGGAGTCGTATGGATGTGCTGAGCAGCCGGGTGTCCACGGAACGGCGATCGGAGCTCCGGCGAAGCTCCGGCGACACTGTTTGTCAAACTGAAAAATGAGAAAAAAGAGGAAAACAGAGAGAAAGAGGGTTGTTTCTGGACTAAAACCTGGGCTGAGGTGGCTGCACAGAGGTGGAATTGGTTGCTGGTGATGTTGGCTCGACGGGGGAAGCTCCGGCTAGTACTGTTCAGGCGTGAACAGTACCAGAGACGGCTGGACGGAGTCGTATGGATGTGCTGAGCAGCCGGGTGTCGACGGAACGGCGATCGGAGCTCCGGCGAAGCTCCGGCGACATTGTTTGTAAAACTGAAAAATGAGAAAAAAGAGGAAAACAGAGAGAAAGAGGGCTGTTTCTGGACAAAAACCTGGGCTGAGGAGGCTGCACAGAGGTGGAATTGGTTGCTGGTAATGTTGGCTCGACGGGGGAAGCTCCGGCTGGTACTGTTCAGGCGTGAACAGTACTAGAGACGGCTGGACGGAGTCGTATGGATGTGCTGAGCAGCCGGGTGTCCACGGAAGGGCGATCGGAGCTCCGGCGAAGCTCCGGCGACACTGTTTGTAAAACTGAAAAATGAGAAAAAAGACGAAAACAGAGAGAAAGAGGGCTGTTTCTGGACTAAAACCTGGGCTGAGGTGGCTACACAGAGGTGGAATTGGTTGCTGGTGATGTTGGCTCGACGGGGGAAGCTCCGGCTGGTACTGTTCAGGCGTGAACAGTACCAGAGAAGGCTGGACGGAGTCGTTTGGATGTGCTGAGCAGCCGGGTGTCGACGGAACGGCGATCGGAGCTCCGGCGAAGCTCCGGCGACACTGTTTGTAAAACTGAAAAATGAGAAAAAAGAGGAAAACAGAGAGAAAGAGGGCTGTTTCTAGACTAAAACCTGGGCTGAGGTGGCTGCACAGAGGTGGAATTGGTTGCTGGTGTTGTTGGCTCTACGGGGGAAGCTCCGGCTGGTACTGTTTAGGCGTGAACAGTATCAGAGATGGCTGGACGAAGTCGTATGGATATGCTGAGCAGGCGGGCGTCGACGGAACGGCGATCGGAGCTCCGGCGAAGCTCCGGCGACACTGTTTGTAAAACTGAAAAATGAGAAAAAAGAGAAAAACAGAGAAAAAGAGGGCTGTTTCTAGACTAAAACCTGGGCTGAGGTGGCTACACAGAGATGGAATTGGTTGCTGGTGATGTTGGCTCGACGGGGGAAGCTCCGGCTGGTACTGTTCAGGCGTGAACAGTACCAGAGACGGCTGGACGGAGTCGTATGGATGTGCTGAGCAGCCGGGTGTCAACGGAACTGCGATCGGAGCTCCGGCGAAGCTCCGGCGACACTGTTTGTAAAACTGAAAAATGAGAAAAAAGAGGAAAACAGAAAGAAAGAGGGTTGTTTCTGGACTAAAACCTGGGCTGAGGTGGCTGCACAGAGGTGGAATTGGTTGCTGGTGATGTTGGCTCGACGGGGGAAGCTCCGGCTGGTACTGTTCAGGCGTGAACAATACCAGAGACGGCTGGACGGAGTCGTATGGATGTGCTGAGCAGCCGGGTGTCAACGGAACGGCGATCGGAGCTCCGGCGAACCTCCGGCGACACTGTTAGTAAAACTGAAAAATGAGAAAAAAGACGAAAACAGAGAAAAAGAGGGCTGTTTCTAGACTAAAACCTGGGCTGAGGTGGCTACACAGAGGTGGAATTGGTTGCTGGTGATGTTGGCTCGACGGGGGAAGCTCCGGCTGGCACTGTTCAGGTGTGAACAGTAGTAGAGACGGCTGGACGGAGTCGTGTGGATGTGATGAGCAGCCGGGTGTCGACGGAACGGCGATCGGAGCTCCGGCGAAGCTCCGGCGACACTGTTTGTAAAACTGAAAAATGAGAAAAAAGAGGAAAACACAGAGAAAGAGGGCTGTTTCTAGACTAAAACCTGGGCTGAGGTGGCTGCCCAGAGATGGAATTGGTTGCTGGTGTTGTTGGCTCTACGGGGGAAGCTCCGGCTGGTACTGTTCAGGCGTGAACAGTATCAGAGATGGCTGGACGGAGTCGTATGGATATGCTGAGCAGCCGCGTGTCGACGGAACGGCGATCGGAGCTCCGGCGAAGCTCCGACGACACTGCTTGTAAAAATGAAAAATGAGAAAAAAGAGGAAAACAGAAAGAAAGAGGGCTGTTTCTGGACTAAAACCTGGGCTGAGGTGGCTGCACAGAAGTGGAATTGGTTGCTGGTGATGTTGGCTCGACGGGGGAAGCTCCGGCTGGTACTGTTCAGGCGTGAACAGTACCAGAGACGGCTGGACGGAGTCGTATGGATGTGCTGAGCAGCCGGGTGTCAACGGAACGGCGATCGGAGCTCCGGCGAAGCTCCGGCGACACTGTTTGTAAAACTGAAAAATGAGAAAAAAGAGGAAAACAGAAAGAAAGAGGGCTGTTTCTGGACTAAAACCTGGGCTGAGGTGGCTGCACAGAAGTGGAATTGGTTGCTGGTGATGTTGGCTCGACGGGGGAAGCTCCGGCTGGTACTGTTCAGGCGTGAACAGTACCAGAGACGGCCGGACGGAGTCGTATGGATGTGTTGAGTAGCCGGGTTTCGACGGAACTGCGATCGGAGCTCCGGCGACACTATTTGTAAAACTGAAAAATGAGAAAAAAGAGGAAAACAGAGAAAAAGAGGGCTGTTTCTAGACTAAAAGCTGGGCTGAGGTGGCTGCACAGAGGTGGAATTGGTTGCTGGTGATGTTGGCTCGACGGGGGAAGCTCCGGCTGGTATTGTTCAGGCGTGAACAGTATCAGAGACGGCTGGACGGAGTCGTATGGATATGCTGAGCAGCCGGGTGTCGACGAAACGGCGATCGGAGCTCCGGCGAAGCTCCGGCGACACTGTTTGTAAAACTGAAAAATGAGAAAAAAGAGAAAAACAGAGAGAAAGAGGGCTATTTCTGGACTAAAACCTGAGCTGTGGTGGCTGCACAGAGGTGGAATTGATTGCTGGTGATGTTGGCTCGACGGGGAAAGCTCCGTCTGGTACTGTTCAGGCGTGAACAGTACCAGAGACGGCTGGACGGAGTCGTATGGATGTGCTGAGCAGCCGGGTGTCAACGGAACGGCGATCGGAGCTCCGGCGAAGCTCCAGCAACACTGTTTGTAAAACTAAAAAATGAGAAAAAAGAGGAAAACAGAGAGAAAGAGGGTTGTTTCGGGACTAAAACCTGGACTGAGGTGGCTACACAGAGGTGGAATTGGTTGCTGGTGATGTTGGCTCGACGGGGGAAGCTCCGGCTGGTACTGTTCAGGCGTGAACAGTACCAGAGACGGCTGGACGGAGTCGTATGGATGTGCTGAGCAGCCGGGTGTCCACGGAACGGCGATCGGAGCTCCGGCGAAGCTCCGGCGACACTGTTTGTCAAACTGAAAAATGAGAAAAAAGAGGAAAACAGAGAGAAAGAGGGTTGTTTCTGGACTAAAACCTGGGCTGAGGTGGCTGCACAGAGGTGGAATTGGTTGCTGGTGATGTTGGCTCGACGGGGGAAGCTCCGGCTAGTACTGTTCAGGCGTGAACAGTACCAGAGACGGCTGGACGGAGTCGTATGGATGTGCTGAGCAGCCGGGTGTCGACGGAACGGCGATCGGAGCTCCGGCGAAGCTCCGGCGACATTGTTTGTAAAACTGAAAAATGAGAAAAAAGAGGAAAACAGAGAGAAAGAGGGCTGTTTCTGGACAAAAACCTGGGCTGAGGAGGCTGCACAGAGGTGGAATTGGTTGCTGGTAATGTTGGCTCGACGGGGGAAGCTCCGGCTGGTACTGTTCAGGCGTGAACAGTACTAGAGACGGCTGGACGGAGTCGTATGGATGTGCTGAGCAGCCGGGTGTCCACGGAAGGGCGATCGGAGCTCCGGCGAAGCTCCGGCGACACTGTTTGTAAAACTGAAAAATGAGAAAAAAGACGAAAACAGAGAGAAAGAGGGCTGTTTCTGGACTAAAACCTGGGCTGAGGTGGCTGCACAGAGGTGGAATTGGTTGCTGGTGATGTTGGCTCGACGGGGGAAGCTCCGGCTGGTACTGTTCAGGCGTGAACAGTACCAGAGAAGGCTGGACGGAGTCGTTTGGATGTGCTGAGCAGCCGGGTGTCGACGGAACGGCGATCGGAGCTCCGGCGAAGCTCCGGCGACACTGTTTGTAAAACTGAAAAATGAGAAAAAAGAGGAAAACAGAGAAAAAGAGGGCTGTTTCTAGACTAAAACCTGGGCTGAGGTGGCTACACAGAGGTGGAATTGGTTGCTGGTGATGTTGGCTCGACGGGGGAAGCTCCGGCTGGTACTGTTCAGGCGTGAACAGTACCAGAGATGGCTGGACGGAGTCGTATGGATGTGCTGAGCAGCCGGGTGTCGACGGAACGGCGATCGGAGCTCCGGCGAAGCTCCGGCGATACTGTTTGTAAAACTGAAAAATGAGAAAAAAGATGAAAACAGAGAGAAAGAGGGCTGTTTCTAGACTAAAACCTGGGCTGAGGTGGCTACACAGAGGTGAAATTGGTTGCTGGTGATGTTGGCTCGACGGGGGAAGCTCCGGCTGGTACTGTTCAGGCGTGAACAGTACCAGAGACGGCTGGACGGAGTCGTATGGATATGCTAAGCAGCCGGGTGTCGACGAAACGGCGATCGGAGCTCCGGTAAAGCTCCGGCGACACTGTTTGTAACTGAAAAATGAGAAAAAAGAGAAAAACAAAGAGAAAGAGGGCTGTTTCTAGACTAAAACCTGTGCTGAGGAGGCTGCACAGAAGTGGAATTGGTTGCTGGTGATGTTGGCTCGACGGGGGAAGCTCCGGCTGGCACTGTTCAGGTGTGAACAGTAGTAGAGACGGCTGGACGGAGTCGTGTGGATGTGATGAGCAGCCGGGTGTCGACGGAACGGCGATCGGAGCTCCGGCGAAGCTCCGGCGACACTGTTTGTAAAACTGAAAAATGAGAAAAAAGAGGAAAACACAGAGAAAGAGGGCTGTTTCTAGACTAAAACCTGGGCTGAGGTGGCTGCCCAGAGATGGAATTGGTTGCTGGTGTTGTTGGCTCTACGGGGGAAGCTCCGGCTGGTACTGTTCAGGCGTGAACAGTATCAGAGATGGCTGGACGGAGTCGTATGGATATGCTGAGCAGCCGCGTGTCGACGGAACGGCGATCGGAGCTCCGGCGAAGCTCCGACGACACTGCTTGTAAAAATGAAAAATGAGAAAAAAGAGGAAAACAGAAAGAAAGAGGGCTGTTTCTGGACTAAAACCTGGGCTGAGGTGGCTGCACAGAAGTGGAATTGGTTGCTGGTGATGTTGGCTCGACGGGGGAAGCTCCGGCTGGTACTGTTCAGGCGTGAACAGTACCAGAGACGGCTGGACGGAGTCGTATGGATGTGCTGAGCAGCCGGGTGTCAACGGAACGGCGATCGGAGCTCCGGCGAAGCTCCGGCGACACTGTTTGTAAAACTGAAAAATGAGAAAAAAGAGGAAAACAGAAAGAAAGAGGGCTGTTTCTGGACTAAAACCTGGGCTGAGGTGGCTGCACAGAAGTGGAATTGGTTGCTGGTGATGTTGGCTCGACGGGGGAAGCTCCGGCTGGTACTGTTCAGGCGTGAACAGTACCAGAGACGGCCGGACGGAGTCGTATGGATGTGTTGAGTAGCCGGGTTTCGACGGAACTGCGATCGGAGCTCCGGCGACACTATTTGTAAAACTGAAAAATCAGAAAAAAGAGGAAAACAGAGAGAAAGAGGGCTGTTTCTGGACTAAAACCTGGGCTGAGGTGGCTGCACAGAGGAGGAATTTGGTTGCTGGTGATGTTGGCTCGACGGGGGAAGCTCCGGCTGGTAATGTTCAGGCGTGAACAGTACCAGAGATGGCTGGACGGAGTCGTATGGATGTGCTGAGCAGCCGGGTGTCGACGGAATGGTGATCGGAGCTCCGGCGAAGCTCCGGCGACACTATTTGTAAAACTGAAAAATGAGAAAAAAGAGGAAAACAGAGAGAAAGAGGGCTGTTTCTAGACTAAAAGCTGGGCTGAGGTGGCTGCACAGAGGTGGAATTGGTTGCTGGTGATGTTGGCTCGACGGGGGAAGCTCCGGCTGGTATTGTTCAGGCGTGAACAGTATCAGAGACGGCTGGACGGAGTCGTATGGATATGCTGAGCAGCCGGGTGTCGACGAAACGGCGATCGGAGCTCCGGCGAAGCTCCGGCGACACTGTTTGTAAAACTGAAAAATGAGAAAAAAGAGAAAAACAGAGAGAAAGAGGGCTATTTCTGGACTAAAACCTGAGCTGTGGTGGCTGCACAGAGGTGGAATTGATTGCTGGTGATGTTGGCTCGACGGGGAAAGCTCCGTCTGGTACTGTTCAGGCGTGAACAGTACCAGAGACGGCTGGACGGAGTCGTATGGATGTGCTGAGCAGCCGGGTGTCAACGGAACGGCGATCGGAGCTCCGGCGAAGCTCCAGCAACACTGTTTGTAAAACTAAAAAATGAGAAAAAAGAGGAAAACAGAGAGAAAGAGGGTTGTTTCGGGACTAAAACCTGGACTGAGGTGGCTACACAGAGGTGGAATTGGTTGCTGGTGATGTTGGCTCGACGGGGGAAGCTCCGGCTGGTACTGTTCAGGCGTGAACAGTACCAGAGACGGCTGGACGGAGTCGTATGGATGTGCTGAGCAGCCGGGTGTCCACGGAACGGCGATCGGAGCTCCGGCGAAGCTCCGGCGACACTGTTTGTCAAACTGAAAAATGAGAAAAAAGAGGAAAACAGAGAGAAAGAGGGTTGTTTCTGGACTAAAACCTGGGCTGAGGTGGCTGCACAGAGGTGGAATTGGTTGCTGGTGATGTTGGCTCGACGGGGGAAGCTCCGGCTAGTACTGTTCAGGCGTGAACAGTACCAGAGACGGCTGGACGGAGTCGTATGGATGTGCTGAGCAGCCGGGTGTCGACGGAACGGCGATCGGAGCTCCGGCGAAGCTCCGGCGACATTGTTTGTAAAACTGAAAAATGAGAAAAAAGAGGAAAACAGAGAGAAAGAGGGCTGTTTCTGGACAAAAACCTGGGCTGAGGAGGCTGCACAGAGGTGGAATTGGTTGCTGGTAATGTTGGCTCGACGGGGGAAGCTCCGGCTGGTACTGTTCAGGCGTGAACAGTACTAGAGACGGCTGGACGGAGTCGTATGGATGTGCTGAGCAGCCGGGTGTCCACGGAAGGGCGATCGGAGCTCCGGCGAAGCTCCGGCGACACTGTTTGTAAAACTGAAAAATGAGAAAAAAGACGAAAACAGAGAGAAAGAGGGCTGTTTCTGGACTAAAACCTGGGCTGAGGTGGCTACACAGAGGTGGAATTGGTTGCTGGTGATGTTGGCTCGACGGGGGAAGCTCCGGCTGGTACTGTTCAGGCGTGAACAGTACCAGAGAAGGCTGGACGGAGTCGTTTGGATGTGCTGAGCAGCCGGGTGTCGACGGAACGGCGATCGGAGCTCCGGCGAAGCTCCGGCGACACTGTTTGTAAAACTGAAAAATGAGAAAAAAGAGGAAAACAGAGAGAAAGAGGGCTGTTTCTAGACTAAAACCTGGGCTGAGGTGGCTGCACAGAGGTGGAATTGGTTGCTGGTGTTGTTGGCTCTACGGGGGAAGCTCCGGCTGGTACTGTTTAGGCGTGAACAGTATCAGAGATGGCTGGACGAAGTCGTATGGATATGCTGAGCAGGCGGGCGTCGACGGAACGGCGATCGGAGCTCCGGCGAAGCTACGGCGACACTGTTTGTAAAACTGAAAAATGAGAAAAAAGAGGAAAACAGAGAAAAAGAGGGCTGTTTCTAGACTAAAACCTGGGCTGAGGTGGCTACACAGAGATGGAATTGGTTGCTGGTGATGTTGGCTCGACGGGGGAAGCTCCGGCTGGTACTGTTCAGGCGTGAACAGTACCAGAGACGGCTGGACGGAGTCGTATGGATGTGCTGAGCAGCCGGGTGTCAACGGAACTGCGATCGGAGCTCCGGCGAAGCTCCGGCGACACTGTTTGTAAAACTGAAAAATGAGAAAAAAGAGGAAAACAGAAAGAAAGAGGGTTGTTTCTGGACTAAAACCTGGGCTGAGGTGGCTGCACAGAGGTGGAATTGGTTGCTGGTGATGTTGGCTCGACGGGGGAAGCTCCGGCTGGTACTGTTCAGGCGTGAACAATACCAGAGACGGCTGGACGGAGTCGTATGGATGTGCTGAGCAGCCGGGTGTCAACGGAACGGCGATCGGAGCTCCGGCGAAGCTCCGGCGACACTGTTTGTAAAACTGAAAAATGAGAAAAAAGACGAAAACAGAGAAAAAGAGGGCTGTTTCTAGACTAAAACCTGGGCTGAGGTGGCTACACAGAGGTGGAATTGGTTGCTGGTGATGTTGGCTCGACGGGGGAAGCTCCGGCTGGTACTGTTCAGGCGTGAACAGTACCAGAGATGGCTGGACGGAGTCGTATGGATGTGCTGAGCAGCCGGGTGTCGACGGAACGGCGATCGGAGCTCCGGCGAAGCTCCGGCGACACTGTTTGTAAAACTGAAAAATGAGAAAAAAGAGGAAAACAGAGAGAAAGAGGGCTGTTTCTAGACTAAAACCTGGGCTGAGGTGGCTACACAGAGGTGGAATTGGTTGCTGGTGATGTTGGCTCGACGGGGGAAGCTCCGGCTGGTACTGTTCAGGCGTGAACAGTACCAGAGACGGCTGGACGGAGTCGTATGGATATGCTAAGCAGCCGGGTGTCGACGAAACGGCGATCGGAGCTCCGGTAAAGCTCCGGCGACACTGTTTGTAACTGAAAAATGAGAAAAAAGAGAAAAACAAAGAGAAAGAGGGCTGTTTCTAGACTAAAACCTGTGCTGAGGAGGCTGCACAGAAGTGGAATTGGTTGCTGGTGATGTTGGCTCGACGGGGGAAGCTCCGGCTGGTACTGTTCAGGTGTGAACAGTACTAGAGACGGCTGGACGGAGTCGTATGGATGTGATGAGCAGCCGGGTGTCGACGGAACGGCGATCGGAGCTCCGGCGAAGCTCCGGCGACACTGTTTGTAAAACTGAAAAATGAGAAAAAAGAGGAAAACAGAGAAAAAGAGGGCTGTTTCTAGACTAAAACCTGGGCTGAGGTGGCTACACAGAGATGGAATTGGTTGCTGGTGATGTTGGCTCGACGGGGGAAGCTCCGGCTGGTACTGTTCAGGCGTGAACAGTACCAGAGACGGCTGGACGGAGTCGTATGGATGTGCTGAGCAGCCGGGTGTCGACGGAACGGCGATCGGAGCTCCGGCGAAGCTCCGGCGACACTGTTTGTAAAACTGAAAAATGAGAAAAAAGAGGAAAACAGAAAGAAAGAGGGTTGTTTCTGGACTAAAACCTGGGCTGAGGTGGCTGCACAGAGGTGGAATTGGTTGCTGGTGATGTTGGCTCGACGGGGGAAGCTCCGGCTGGTACTGTTCAGGCGTGAACAATACCAGAGACGGCTGGACGGAGTCGTATGGATGTGCTGAGCAGCCGGGTGTCAACGGAACGGCGATCGGAGCTCCGGCGAAGCTCCGGCGACACTGTTTGTAAAACTGAAAAATGAGAAAAAAGAGGAAAACAGAGAAAAAGAGGGCTGTTTCTAGACTAAAACCTGGGCTGAGGTGGCTACACAGAGATGGAATTGGTTGCTGGTGATGTTGGCTCGACGGGGGAAGCTCCGGCTGGTACTGTTCAGGCGTGAACAGTACCAGAGACGGCTGGACGGAGTCGTATGGATGTGCTGAGCAGCCGGGTGTCAACGGAACGGCGATCGGAGCTCCGGCGAAGCTCCGGCGACACTGTTTGTAAAACTGAAAAATGAGAAAAAAGAGGAAAACAGAAAGAAAGAGGGTTGTTTCTGGACTAAAATCTGGGCTGAGGTGGCTGCACAGAGGTGGAATTGGTTGCTGGTGATGTTGGCTCGACGGGGGAAGCTCCGGCTGGTACTGTTCAGGCGTGAACAATACCAGAGACGGCTGGACGGAGTCGTATGGATGTGCTGAGCAGCCAGGTGTCAACGGAACGGCGATCGGAGCTCCGGCGAAGCTCCGGCGACACTGTTTGTAAAACTGAAAAATGAGAAAAAAGAGGAAAACAGAGAAAAAGAGGGCTGTTTCTAGACTAAAACCTGGGCTGAGGTGGCTACACAGAGGTGGAATTGGTTGCTGGTGATGTTGGCTCGACGGGGGAAGCTCCGGCTGGTACTGTTCAGGCGTGAACAGTACCAGAGATGGCTGGACGGAGTCGTATGGATGTGCTGAGCAGCCGGGTGTCGACGGAACGGCGATCGGAGCTCCGGCGAAGCTCCGGCGACACTGTTTGTAAAACTGAAAAATGAGAAAAAAGATGAAAACAGAGAGAAAGAGGGCTGTTTCTAGACTAAAACCTGGGCTGAGGTGGCTACACAGAGGTGAAATTGGTTGCTGGTGATGTTGGCTCGACGGGGGAAGCTCCGGCTGGTACTGTTCAGGCGTGAACAGTACCAGAGACGGCTGGACGGAGTCGTATGGATATGCTAAGCAGCCGGGTGTCGACGAAACGGCGATCGGAGCTCCGGTAAAGCTCCGGCGACACTGTTTGTAACTGAAAAATGAGAAAAAAGAGAAAAACAAAGAGAAAGAGGGCTGTTTCTAGACTAAAACCTGTGCTGAGGAGGCTGCACAGAAGTGGAATTGGTTGCTGGTGATGTTGGCTCGACGGGGGAAGCTCCGGCTGGCACTGTTCAGGTGTGAACAGTAGTAGAGACGGCTGGACGGAGTCGTGTGGATGTGATGAGCAGCCGGGTGTCGACGGAACGGCGATCGGAGCTCCGGCGAAGCTCCGGCGACACTGTTTGTAAAACTGAAAAATGAGAAAAAAGAGGAAAACACAGAGAAAGAGGGCTGTTTCTAGACTAAAACCTGGGCTGAGGTGGCTGCCCAGAGATGGAATTGGTTGCTGGTGTTGTTGGCTCTACGGGGGAAGCTCCGGCTGGTACTGTTCAGGCGTGAACAGTATCAGAGATGGCTGGACGGAGTCGTATGGATATGCTGAGCAGCCGCGTGTCGACGGAACGGCGATCGGAGCTCCGGCGAAGCTCCGACGACACTGCTTGTAAAAATGAAAAATGAGAAAAAAGAGGAAAACAGAAAGAAAGAGGGCTGTTTCTGGACTAAAACCTGGGCTGAGGTGGCTGCACAGAAGTGGAATTGGTTGCTGGTGATGTTGGCTCGACGGGGGAAGCTCCGGCTGGTACTGTTCAGGCGTGAACAGTACCAGAGACGGCTGGACGGAGTCGTATGGATGTGCTGAGCAGCCGGGTGTCAACGGAACGGCGATCGGAGCTCCGGCGAAGCTCCGGCGACACTGTTTGTAAAACTGAAAAATGAGAAAAAAGAGGAAAACAGAAAGAAAGAGGGCTGTTTCTGGACTAAAACCTGGGCTGAGGTGGCTGCACAGAAGTGGAATTGGTTGCTGGTGATGTTGGCTCGACGGGGGAAGCTCCGGCTGGTACTGTTCAGGCGTGAACAGTACCAGAGACGGCCGGACGGAGTCGTATGGATGTGTTGAGTAGCCGGGTTTCGACGGAACGGCGATCGGAGCTCCGGCGACACTATTTGTAAAACTGAAAAATGAGAAAAAAGAGGAAAACAGAGAGAAAGAGGGCTGTTTCTGGACTAAAACCTGGGCTGAGGTGGCTGCACAGAGGAGGAATTTGGTTGCTGGTGATGTTGGCTCGACGGGGGAAGCTCCGGCTGGTAATGTTCAGGCGTGAACAGTACCAGAGACGGCTGGACGGAGTCGTATGGATGTGCTGAGCAGCCGGGTGTCGACGGAATGGTGATCGGAGCTCCGGCGAAGCTCCGGCGACACTATTTGTAAAACTGAAAAATGAGAAAAAAGAGGAAAACAGAGAGAAAGAGGGCTGTTTCTAGACTAAAAGCTGGGCTGAGGTGGCTGCACAGAGGTGGAATTGGTTGCTGGTGATGTTGGCTCGACGGGGGAAGCTCCGGCTGGTATTGTTCAGGCGTGAACAGTATCAGAGACGGCTGGACGGAGTCGTATGGATATGCTGAGCAGCCGGGTGTCGACGAAACGGCGATCGGAGCTCCGGCGAAGCTCCGGCGACACTGTTTGTAAAACTGAAAAATGAGAAAAAAGAGAAAAACAGAGAGAAAGAGGGCTATTTCTGGACTAAAACCTGAGCTGTGGTGGCTGCACAGAGGTGGAATTGATTGCTGGTGATGTTGGCTCGACGGGGAAAGCTCCGTCTGGTACTGTTCAGGCGTGAACAGTACCAGAGACGGCTGGACGGAGTCGTATGGATGTGCTGAGCAGCCGGGTGTCAACGGAACGGCGATCGGAGCTCCGGCGAAGCTCCAGCAACACTGTTTGTAAAACTAAAAAATGAGAAAAAAGAGGAAAACAGAGAGAAAGAGGGCTGTTTCTGGACAAAAACCTGGGCTGAGGAGGCTGCACAGAGGTGGAATTGGTTGCTGGTAATGTTGGCTCGACGGGGGAAGCTCCGGCTGGTACTGTTCAGGCGTGAACAGTACCAGAGACGGCTGGACGGAGTCGTATGGATGTGCTGAGCAGCCGGGTGTCCACGGAAGGGCGATCGGAGCTCCGGCGAAGCTCCGGCGACACTGTTTGTAAAACTGAAAAATGAGAAAAAAGACGAAAACAGAGAGAAAGAGGGCTGTTTCTAGACTAAAACCTGGGCTGAGGTGGCTACACAGAGGTGGAATTGGTTGCTGGTGATGTTGGCTCGACGGGGGAAGCTCCGGCTGGTACTGTTCAGGCGTGAACAGTACCAGAGAAGGCTGGACGGAGTCGTTTGGATGTGCTGAGCAGCCGGGTGTCGACGGAACGGCGATCGGAGCTCCGGCGAAGCTCCGGCGACACTGTTTGTAAAACTGAAAAATGAGAAAAAAGAGGAAAACAGAGAGAAAGAGGGCTGTTTCTAGACTAAAACCTGGGCTGAGGTGGCTGCACAGAGGTGGAATTGGTTGCTGGTGTTGTTGGCTCTACGGGGGAAGCTCCGGCTGGTACTGTTTAGGCGTGAACAGTATCAGAGATGGCTCGACGGAGTCGTATGGATATGCTGAGCAGGCGGGCGTCGACGGAACGGCGATCGGAGCTCCGGCGAAGCTCCGGCGACACTGTTTGTAAAACTGAAAAATGAGAAAAAAGAGGAAAACAGAGAAAAAGAGGGCTGTTTCTAGACTAAAACCTGGGCTGAGGTGGCTACACAGAGATGGAATTGGTTGCTGGTGATGTTGGCTCGACGGGGGAAGCTCCGGCTGGTACTGTTCAGGCGTGAACAGTACCAGAGACGGCTGGACGGAGTCGTATGGATGTGCTGAGCAGCCGGGTGTCAACGGAACGGCGATCGGAGCTCCGGCGAAGCTCCGGCGACACTGTTTGTAAAACTGAAAAATGAGAAAAAAGAGGAAAACAGAAAGAAAGAGGGTTGTTTCTGGACTAAAACCTGGGCTGAGGTGGCTGCACAGAGGTGGAATTGGTTGCTGGTGATGTTGGCTCGACGGGGGAAGCTCCGGCTGGTACTGTTCAGGCGTGAACAGTACCAGAGAAGGCTGGACGGAGTCGTTTGGATGTGCTGAGCAGCCGGGTGTCGACGGAACGGCGATCGGAGCTCCGGCGAAGCTCCGGCGACACTGTTTGTAAAACTGAAAAATGAGAAAAAAGAGGAAAACAGAGAGAAAGAGGGCTGTTTCTAGACTAAAACCTGGGCTGAGGTGGCTGCACAGAGGTGGAATTGGTTGCTGGTGTTGTTGGCTCTACGGGGGAAGCTCCGGCTGGTACTGTTTAGGCGTGAACAGTATCAGAGATGGCTCGACGGAGTCGTATGGATATGCTGAGCAGGCGGGCATCGACGGAACGGCGATCGGAGCTCCGGCGAAGCTCCGGCGACACTGTTTGTAAAACTGAAAAATGAGAAAAAAGAGGAAAACAGAGAAAAAGAGGGCTGTTTCTAGACTAAAACCTGGGCTGAGGTGGCTACACAGAGATGGAATTGGTTGCTGGTGATGTTGGCTCGACGGGGGAAGCTCCGGCTGGTACTGTTCAGGCGTGAACAGTACCAGAGACGGCTGGACGGAGTCGTATGGATGTGCTGAGCAGCCGGGTGTCAACGGAACGGCGATCGGAGCTCCGGCGAAGCTCCGGCGACACTGTTTGTAAAACTGAAAAATGAGAAAAAAGAGGAAAACAGAAAGAAAGAGGGTTGTTTCTGGACTAAAACCTGGGCTGAGGTGGCTGCACAGAGGTGGAATTGGTTGCTGGTGATGTTGGCTCGACGGGGGAAGCTCCGGCTGGTACTGTTCAGGCGTGAACAATACCAGAGACGGCTGGACGGAGTCGTATGGATGTGCTGAGCAGCCGGGTGTCAACGGAACGGCGATCGGAGCTCCGGCGAAGCTCCGGCGACACTGTTTGTAAAACTGAAAAATGAGAAAAAAGAGGAAAACAGAGAAAAAGAGGGCTGTTTCTAGACTAAAACCTGGGCTGAGGTGGCTACACAGAGATGGAATTGGTTGCTGGTGATGTTGGCTCGACGGGGGAAGCTCCGGCTGGTACTGTTCAGGCGTGAACAGTACCAGAGACGGCTGGACGGAGTCGTATGGATGTGCTGAGCAGCCGGGTGTCAACGGAACGGCGATCGGAGCTCCGGCGAAGCTCCGGCGACACTGTTTGTAAAACTGAAAAATGAGAAAAAAGAGGAAAACAGAAAGAAAGAGGGTTGTTTCTGGACTAAAATCTGGGCTGAGGTGGCTGCACAGAGGTGGAATTGGTTGCTGGTGATGTTGGCTCGACGGGGGAAGCTCCGGCTGGTACTGTTCAGGCGTGAACAATACCAGAGACGGCTGGACGGAGTCGTATGGATGTGCTGAGCAGCCAGGTGTCAACGGAACGGCGATCGGAGCTCCGGCGAAGCTCCGGCGACACTGTTTGTAAAACTGAAAAATGAGAAAAAAGAGGAAAACAGAGAAAAAGAGGGCTGTTTCTAGACTAAAACCTGGGCTGAGGTGGCTACACAGAGGTGGAATTGGTTGCTGGTGATGTTGGCTCGACGGGGGAAGCTCCGGCTGGTACTGTTCAGGCGTGAACAGTACCAGAGATGGCTGGACGGAGTCGTATGGATGTGCTGAGCAGCCGGGTGTCGACGGAACGGCGATCGGAGCTCCGGCGAAGCTCCGGCGATACTGTTTGTAAAACTGAAAAATGAGAAAAAAGATGAAAACAGAGAGAAAGAGGGCTGTTTCTAGACTAAAACCTGGGCTGAGGTGGCTACACAGAGGTGAAATTTGTTGCTGGTGATGTTGGCTCGACGGGGGAAGCTCCGGCTGGTACTGTTCAGGCGTGAACAGTACCAGAGACGGCTGGACGGAGTCGTATGGATATGCTAAGCAGCCGGGTGTCGACGAAACGGCGATCGGAGCTCCGGTAAAGCTCCGGCGACACTGTTTGTAACTGAAAAATGAGAAAAAAGAGAAAAACAAAGAGAAAGAGGGCTGTTTCTAGACTAAAACCTGTGCTGAGGAGGCTGCACAGAAGTGGAATTGGTTGCTGGTGATGTTGGCTCGACGGGGGAAGCTCCGGCTGGCACTGTTCAAGTGTGAACAGTAGTAGAGACGGCTGGACGGAGTCGTGTGGATGTGATGAGCAGCCGGGTGTCGACGGAACGGCGATCGGAGCTCCGGCGAAGCTCCGGCGACACTGTTTGTAAAACTGAAAAATGAGAAAAAACAGGAAAACACAGAGAAAGAGGGCTGTTTCTAGACTAAAACCTGGGCTGAGGTGGCTGCCCAGAGATGGAATTGGTTGCTGGTGTTGTTGGCTCTACGGGGGAAGCTCCGGCTGGTACTGTTCAGGCGTGAACAGTATCAGAGATGGCTGGACGGAGTCGTATGGATATGCTGAGCAGCCGCGTGTCGACGGAACGGCGATCGGAGCTCCGGCGAAGCTCCGACGACACTGCTTGTAAAAATGAAAAATGAGAAAAAAGAGGAAAACAGAAAGAAAGAGGGCTGTTTTTGGACTAAAACCTGGGCTGAGGTGGCTGCACAGAAGTGGAATTGGTTGCTGGTGATGTTGGCTCGACGGGGGAAGCTCCGGCTGGTACTGTTCAGGCGTGAACAGTACCAGAGACGGCTGGACGGAGTCGTATGGATGTGCTGAGCAGCCGGGTGTCAACGGAACGGCGATCGGAGCTCCGGCGAAGCTCCGGCGACACTGTTTGTAAAACTGAAAAATGAGAAAAAAGAGGAAAACAGAAAGAAAGAGGGCTGTTTCTGGACTAAAACCTGGGCTGAGGTGGCTGCACAGAAGTGGAATTGGTTGCTGGTGATGTTGGCTCGACGGGGGAAGCTCCGGCTGGTACTGTTCAGGCGTGAACAGTACCAGAGACGGCCGGACGGAGTCGTATGGATGTGTTGAGTAGCCAGGTTTCGACGGAACTGCGATCGGAGCTCCGGCGACACTATTTGTAAAACTGAAAAATCAGAAAAAAGAGGAAAACAGAGAGAAAGAGGGCTGTTTCTGGACTAAAACCTGGGCTGAGGTGGCTGCACAGAGGAGGAATTTGGTTGCTGGTGATGTTGGCTCGACGGGGGAAGCTCCGGCTGGTAATGTTCAGGCGTGAACAGTACCAGAGACGGCTGGACGGAGTCGTATGGATGTGCTGAGCAGCCGGGTGTCGACGAAACGGCGATCGGAGCTCCGGCGAAGCTCCGGCGACACTGTTTGTAAAACTGAAAAATGAGAAAAAAGAGAAAAACAGAGAGAAAGAGGGCTATTTCTGGACTAAAACCTGAGCTGTGGTGGCTGCACAGAGGTGGAATTGGTTGCTGGTGATGTTGGCTCGACGGGGAAAGCTCCGTCTGGTACTGTTCAGGCGTGAACAGTACCAGAGACGGCTGGACGGAGTCGTATGGATGTGCTGAGCAGCCGGGTGTCAACGGAACGGCGATCGGAGCTCCGGCGAAGCTCCAGCAACACTGTTTGTAAAACTAAAAAATGAGAAAAAAGAGGAAAACAGAGAGAAAGAGGGCTGTTTCTGGACAAAAACCTGGGCTGAGGAGGCTGCACAGAGGTGGAATTGGTTGCTGGTAATGTTGGCTCGACGGGGGAAGCTCCGGCTGGTACTGTTCAGGCGTGAACAGTACCAGAGACGGCTGGACGGAGTCGTATGGATGTGCTGAGCAGCCGGGTGTCCACGGAAGGGCGATCGGAGCTCCGGCGAAGCTCCGGCGACACTGTTTGTAAAACTGAAAAATGAGAAAAAAGACGAAAACAGAGAGAAAGAGGGCTGTTTCTAGACTAAAACCTGGGCTGAGGTGGCTACACAGAGGTGGAATTGGTTGCTGGTGATGTTGGCTCGACGGGGGAAGCTCCGGCTGGTACTGTTCAGGCGTGAACAGTACCAGAGAAGGCTGGACGGAGTCGTTTGGATGTGCTGAGCAGCCGGGTGTCGACGGAACGGCGATCGGAGCTCCGGCGAAGCTCCGGCGACACTGTTTGTAAAACTGAAAAATGAGAAAAAAGAGGAAAACAGAGAGAAAGAGGGCTGTTTCTAGACTAAAACCTGGGCTGAGGTGGCTGCACAGAGGTGGAATTGGTTGCTGGTGTTGTTGGCTCTACGGGGGAAGCTCCGGCTGGTACTGTTTAGGCGTGAACAGTATCAGAGATGGCTCGACGGAGTCGTATGGATATGCTGAGCAGGCGGGCGTCGACGGAACGGCGATCGGAGCTCCGGCGAAGCTCCGGCGACACTGTTTGTAAAACTGAAAAATGAGAAAAAAGAGGAAAACAGAGAAAAAGAGGGCTGTTTCTAGACTAAAACCTGGGCTGAGGTGGCTACACAGAGATGGAATTGGTTGCTGGTGATGTTGGCTCGACGGGGGAAGCTCCGGCTGGTACTGTTCAGGCGTGAACAGTACCAGAGACGGCTGGACGGAGTCGTATGGATGTGCTGAGCAGCCGGGTGTCAACGGAACGGCGATCGGAGCTCCGGCGAAGCTCCGGCGACACTGTTTGTAAAACTGAAAAATGAGAAAAAAGAGGAAAACAGAAAGAAAGAGGGTTGTTTCTGGACTAAAACCTGGGCTGAGGTGGCTGCACAGAGGTGGAATTGGTTGCTGGTGATGTTGGCTCGACGGGGGAAGCTCCGGCTGGTACTGTTCAGGCGTGAACAGTACCAGAGAAGGCTGGACGGAGTCGTTTGGATGTGCTGAGCAGCCGGGTGTCGACGGAACGGCGATCGGAGCTCCGGCGAAGCTCCGGCGACACTGTTTGTAAAACTGAAAAATGAGAAAAAACAGGAAAACACAGAGAAAGAGGGCTGTTTCTAGACTAAAACCTGGGCTGAGGTGGCTGCACAGAGGTGGAATTGGTTGCTGGTGTTGTTGGCTCTACGGGGGAAGCTCCGGCTGGTACTGTTTAGGCGTGAACAGTATCAGAGATGGCTCGACGGAGTCGTATGGATATGCTGAGCAGGCGGGCATCGACGGAACGGCGATCGGAGCTCCGGCGAAGCTCCGGCGACACTGTTTGTAAAACTGAAAAATGAGAAAAAAGAGGAAAACAGAGAAAAAGAGGGCTGTTTCTAGACTAAAACCTGGGCTGAGGTGGCTACACAGAGATGGAATTGGTTGCTGGTGATGTTGGCTCGACGGGGGAAGCTCCGGCTGGTACTGTTCAGGCGTGAACAGTACCAGAGACGGCTGGACGGAGTCGTATGGATGTGCTGAGCAGCCGGGTGTCAACGGAACGGCGATCGGAGCTCCGGCGAAGCTCCGGCGACACTGTTTGTAAAACTGAAAAATGAGAAAAAAGAGGAAAACAGAAAGAAAGAGGGTTGTTTCTGGACTAAAACCTGGGCTGAGGTGGCTGCACAGAGGTGGAATTGGTTGCTGGTGATGTTGGCTCGACGGGGGAAGCTCCGGCTGGTACTGTTCAGGCGTGAACAATACCAGAGACGGCTGGACGGAGTCGTATGGATGTGCTGAGCAGCCGGGTGTCAACGGAACGGCGATCGGAGCTCCGGCGAAGCTCCGGCGACACTGTTTGTAAAACTGAAAAATGAGAAAAAAGAGGAAAACAGAGAAAAAGAGGGCTGTTTCTAGACTAAAACCTGGGCTGAGGTGGCTACACAGAGATGGAATTGGTTGCTGGTGATGTTGGCTCGACGGGGGAAGCTCCGGCTGGTACTGTTCAGGCGTGAACAGTACCAGAGACGGCTGGACGGAGTCGTATGGATGTGCTGAGCAGCCGGGTGTCAACGGAACGGCGATCGGAGCTCCGGCGAAGCTCCGGCGACACTGTTTGTAAAACTGAAAAATGAGAAAAAAGAGGAAAACAGAAAGAAAGAGGGTTGTTTCTGGACTAAAATCTGGGCTGAGGTGGCTGCACAGAGGTGGAATTGGTTGCTGGTGATGTTGGCTCGACGGGGGAAGCTCCGGCTGGTACTGTTCAGGCGTGAACAATACCAGAGACGGCTGGACGGAGTCGTATGGATGTGCTGAGCAGCCAGGTGTCAACGGAACGGCGATCGGAGCTCCGGCGAAGCTCCGGCGACACTGTTTGTAAAACTGAAAAATGAGAAAAAAGAGGAAAACAGAGAAAAAGAGGGCTGTTTCTAGACTAAAACCTGGGCTGAGGTGGCTACACAGAGGTGGAATTGGTTGCTGGTGATGTTGGCTCGACGGGGGAAGCTCCGGCTGGTACTGTTCAGGCGTGAACAGTACCAGAGATGGCTGGACGGAGTCGTATGGATGTGCTGAGCAGCCGGGTGTCGACGGAACGGCGATCGGAGCTCCGGCGAAGCTCCGGCGATACTGTTTGTAAAACTGAAAAATGAGAAAAAAGATGAAAACAGAGAGAAAGAGGGCTGTTTCTAGACTAAAACCTGGGCTGAGGTGGCTACACAGAGGTGAAATTTGTTGCTGGTGATGTTGGCTCGACGGGGGAAGCTCCGGCTGGTACTGTTCAGGCGTGAACAGTACCAGAGACGGCTGGACGGAGTCGTATGGATATGCTAAGCAGCCGGGTGTCGACGGAACGGCGATCGGAGCTCCGGTAAAGCTCCGGCGACACTGTTTGTAAAACTGAAAAATGAGAAAAAACAGGAAAACACAGAGAAAGAGGGCTGTTTCTAGACTAAAACCTGGGCTGAGGTGGCTGCCCAGAGATGGAATTGGTTGCTGGTGTTGTTGGCTCTACGGGGGAAGCTCCGGCTGGTACTGTTCAGGCGTGAACAGTATCAGAGATGGCTGGACGGAGTCGTATGGATATGCTGAGCAGCCGCGTGTCGACGGAACGGCGATCGGAGCTCCGGCGAAGCTCCGACGACACTGCTTGTAAAAATGAAAAATGAGAAAAAAGAGGAAAACAGAAAGAAAGAGGGCTGTTTTTGGACTAAAACCTGGGCTGAGGTGGCTGCACAGAAGTGGAATTGGTTGCTGGTGATGTTGGCTCGACGGGGGAAGCTCCGGCTGGTACTGTTCAGGCGTGAACAGTACCAGAGACGGCTGGACGGAGTCGTATGGATGTGCTGAGCAGCCGGGTGTCAACGGAACGGCGATCGGAGCTCCGGCGAAGCTCCGGCGACACTGTTTGTAAAACTGAAAAATGAGAAAAAAGAGGAAAACAGAAAGAAAGAGGGCTGTTTCTGGACTAAAACCTGGGCTGAGGTGGCTGCACAGAAGTGGAATTGGTTGCTGGTGATGTTGGCTCGACGGGGGAAGCTCCGGCTGGTACTGTTCAGGCGTGAACAGTACCAGAGACGGCCGGACGGAGTCGTATGGATGTGTTGAGTAGCCAGGTTTCGACGGAACTGCGATCGGAGCTCCGGCGACACTATTTGTAAAACTGAAAAATCAGAAAAAAGAGGAAAACAGAGAGAAAGAGGGCTGTTTCTGGACTAAAACCTGGGCTGAGGTGGCTGCACAGAGGAGGAATTTGGTTGCTGGTGATGTTGGCTCGACGGGGGAAGCTCCGGCTGGTAATGTTCAGGCGTGAACAGTACCAGAGACGGCTGGACGGAGTCGTATGGATGTGCTGAGCAGCCGGGTGTCGACGGAATGGTGATCGGAGCTCCGGCGAAGCTCCGGCGACACTATTTGTAAAACTGAAAAATGAGAAAAAAGAGGAAAACAGAGAGAAAGAGGGCTGTTTCTAGACTAAAAGCTGGGCTGAGGTGGCTGCACAGAGGTGGAATTGGTTGCTGGTGATGTTGGCTCGACGGGGGAAGCTCCGGCTGGTATTGTTCAGGCGTGAACAGTATCAGAGACGGCTGGACGGAGTCGTATGGATATGCTGAGCAGCCGGGTGTCGACGAAACGGCGATCGGAGCTCCGGCGAAGCTCCGGCGACACTGTTTGTAAAACTGAAAAATGAGAAAAAAGAGAAAAACAGAGAGAAAGAGGGCTATTTCTGGACTAAAACCTGAGCTGTGGTGGCTGCACAGAGGTGGAATTGATTGCTGGTGATGTTGGCTCGACGGGGAAAGCTCCGTCTGGTACTGTTCAGGCGTGAACAGTACCAGAGACGGCTGGACGGAGTCGTATGGATGTGCTGAGCAGCCGGGTGTCAACGGAACGGCGATCGGAGCTCCGGCGAAGCTCCAGCAACACTGTTTGTAAAACTAAAAAATGAGAAAAAAGAGGAAAACAGAGAGAAAGAGGGCTGTTTCTGGACAAAAACCTGGGCTGAGGAGGCTGCACAGAGGTGGAATTGGTTGCTGGTAATGTTGGCTCGACGGGGGAAGCTCCGGCTGGTACTGTTCAGGCGTGAACAGTACCAGAGACGGCTGGACGGAGTCGTATGGATGTGCTGAGCAGCCGGGTGTCCACGGAAGGGCGATCGGAGCTCCGGCGAAGCTCCGGCGACACTGTTTGTAAAACTGAAAAATGAGAAAAAAGACGAAAACAGAGAGAAAGAGGGCTGTTTCTAGACTAAAACCTGGGCTGAGGTGGCTACACAGAGGTGGAATTGGTTGCTGGTGATGTTGGCTCGACGGGGGAAGCTCCGGCTGGTACTGTTCAGGCGTGAACAGTACCAGAGAAGGCTGGACGGAGTCGTTTGGATGTGCTGAGCAGCCGGGTGTCGACGGAACGGCGATCGGAGCTCCGGCGAAGCTCCGGCGACACTGTTTGTAAAACTGAAAAATGAGAAAAAAGAGGAAAACAGAAAGAAAGAGGGTTGTTTCTGGACTAAAATCTGGGCTGAGGTGGCTGCACAGAGGTGGAATTGGTTGCTGGTGATGTTGGCTCGACGGGGGAAGCTCCGGCTGGTACTGTTCAGGCGTGAACAATACCAGAGACGGCTGGACGGAGTCGTATGGATGTGCTGAGCAGCCAGGTGTCAACGGAACGGCGATCGGAGCTCCGGCGAAGCTCCGGCGACACTGTTTGTAAAACTGAAAAATGAGAAAAAAGAGGAAAACAGAGAAAAAGAGGGCTGTTTCTAGACTAAAACCTGGGCTGAGGTGGCTACACAGAGGTGGAATTGGTTGCTGGTGATGTTGGCTCGACGGGGGAAGCTCCGGCTGGTACTGTTCAGGCGTGAACAGTACCAGAGATGGCTGGACGGAGTCGTATGGATGTGCTGAGCAGCCGGGTGTCGACGGAACGGCGATCGGAGCTCCGGCGAAGCTCCAGCAACACTGTTTGTAAAACTAAAAAATGAGAAAAAAGAGGAAAACAGAGAGAAAGAGGGCTGTTTCTGGACAAAAACCTGGGCTGAGGAGGCTGCACAGAGGTGGAATTGGTTGCTGGTAATGTTGGCTCGACGGGGGAAGCTCCGGCTGGTACTGTTCAGGCGTGAACAGTACCAGAGACGGCTGGACGGAGTCGTATGGATGTGCTGAGCAGCCGGGTGTCCACGGAAGGGCGATCGGAGCTCCGGCGAAGCTCCGGCGACACTGTTTGTAAAACTGAAAAATGAGAAAAAAGACGAAAACAGAGAGAAAGAGGGCTGTTTCTAGACTAAAACCTGGGCTGAGGTGGCTGCACAGAGGTGGAATTGGTTGCTGGTGATGTTGGCTCGACGGGGGAAGCTCCGGCTGGTACTGTTCAGGCGTGAACAGTACCAGAGAAGGCTGGACGGAGTCGTTTGGATGTGCTGAGCAGCCGGGTGTCGACGGAACGGCGATCGGAGCTCCGGCGAAGCTCCGGCGACACTGTTTGTAAAACTGAAAAATGAGAAAAAAGAGGAAAACAGAGAGAAAGAGGGCTGTTTCTAGACTAAAACCTGGGCTGAGGTGGCTGCACAGAGGTGGAATTGGTTGCTGGTGTTGTTGGCTCTACGGGGGAAGCTCCGGCTGGTACTGTTTAGGCGTGAACAGTATCAGAGATGGCTCGACGGAGTCGTATGGATATGCTGAGCAGGCGGGCGTCGACGGAACGGCGATCGGAGCTCCGGCGAAGCTCCGGCGACACTGTTTGTAAAACTGAAAAATGAGAAAAAAGAGGAAAACAGAGAAAAAGAGGGCTGTTTCTAGACTAAAACCTGGGCTGAGGTGGCTACACAGAGATGGAATTGGTTGCTGGTGATGTTGGCTCGACGGGGGAAGCTCCGGCTGGTACTGTTCAGGCGTGAACAGTACCAGAGACGGCTGGACGGAGTCGTATGGATGTGCTGAGCAGCCGGGTGTCAACGGAACGGCGATCGGAGCTCCGGCGAAGCTCCGGCGACACTGTTTGTAAAACTGAAAAATGAGAAAAAAGAGGAAAACAGAAAGAAAGAGGGTTGTTTCTGGACTAAAACCTGGGCTGAGGTGGCTGCACAGAGGTGGAATTGGTTGCTGGTGATGTTGGCTCGACGGGGGAAGCTCCGGCTGGTACTGTTCAGGCGTGAACAGTACCAGAGAAGGCTGGACGGAGTCGTTTGGATGTGCTGAGCAGCCGGGTGTCGACGGAACGGCGATCGGAGCTCCGGCGAAGCTCCGGCGACACTGTTTGTAAAACTGAAAAATGAGAAAAAACAGGAAAACACAGAGAAAGAGGGCTGTTTCTAGACTAAAACCTGGGCTGAGGTGGCTGCACAGAGGTGGAATTGGTTGCTGGTGTTGTTGGCTCTACGGGGGAAGCTCCGGCTGGTACTGTTTAGGCGTGAACAGTATCAGAGATGGCTCGACGGAGTCGTATGGATATGCTGAGCAGGCGGGCATCGACGGAACGGCGATCGGAGCTCCGGCGAAGCTCCGGCGACACTGTTTGTAAAACTGAAAAATGAGAAAAAAGAGGAAAACAGAGAAAAAGAGGGCTGTTTCTAGACTAAAACCTGGGCTGAGGTGGCTACACAGAGATGGAATTGGTTGCTGGTGATGTTGGCTCGACGGGGGAAGCTCCGGCTGGTACTGTTCAGGCGTGAACAGTACCAGAGACGGCTGGACGGAGTCGTATGGATGTGCTGAGCAGCCGGGTGTCAACGGAACGGCGATCGGAGCTCCGGCGAAGCTCCGGCGACACTGTTTGTAAAACTGAAAAATGAGAAAAAAGAGGAAAACAGAAAGAAAGAGGGTTGTTTCTGGACTAAAACCTGGGCTGAGGTGGCTGCACAGAGGTGGAATTGGTTGCTGGTGATGTTGGCTCGACGGGGGAAGCTCCGGCTGGTACTGTTCAGGCGTGAACAATACCAGAGACGGCTGGACGGAGTCGTATGGATGTGCTGAGCAGCCGGGTGTCAACGGAACGGCGATCGGAGCTCCGGCGAAGCTCCGGCGACACTGTTTGTAAAACTGAAAAATGAGAAAAAAGAGGAAAACAGAGAAAAAGAGGGCTGTTTCTAGACTAAAACCTGGGCTGAGGTGGCTACACAGAGATGGAATTGGTTGCTGGTGATGTTGGCTCGACGGGGGAAGCTCCGGCTGGTACTGTTCAGGCGTGAACAGTACCAGAGACGGCTGGACGGAGTCGTATGGATGTGCTGAGCAGCCGGGTGTCAACGGAACGGCGATCGGAGCTCCGGCGAAGCTCCGGCGACACTGTTTGTAAAACTGAAAAATGAGAAAAAAGAGGAAAACAGAAAGAAAGAGGGTTGTTTCTGGACTAAAATCTGGGCTGAGGTGGCTGCACAGAGGTGGAATTGGTTGCTGGTGATGTTGGCTCGACGGGGGAAGCTCCGGCTGGTACTGTTCAGGCGTGAACAATACCAGAGACGGCTGGACGGAGTCGTATGGATGTGCTGAGCAGCCAGGTGTCAACGGAACGGCGATCGGAGCTCCGGCGAAGCTCCGGCGACACTGTTTGTAAAACTGAAAAATGAGAAAAAAGAGGAAAACAGAGAAAAAGAGGGCTGTTTCTAGACTAAAACCTGGGCTGAGGTGGCTACACAGAGGTGGAATTGGTTGCTGGTGATGTTGGCTCGACGGGGGAAGCTCCGGCTGGTACTGTTCAGGCGTGAACAGTACCAGAGATGGCTGGACGGAGTCGTATGGATGTGCTGAGCAGCCGGGTGTCGACGGAACGGCGATCGGAGCTCCGGCGAAGCTCCGGCGATACTGTTTGTAAAACTGAAAAATGAGAAAAAAGATGAAAACAGAGAGAAAGAGGGCTGTTTCTAGACTAAAACCTGGGCTGAGGTGGCTACACAGAGGTGAAATTTGTTGCTGGTGATGTTGGCTCGACGGGGGAAGCTCCGGCTGGTACTGTTCAGGCGTGAACAGTACCAGAGACGGCTGGACGGAGTCGTATGGATATGCTAAGCAGCCGGGTGTCGACGAAACGGCGATCGGAGCTCCGGTAAAGCTCCGGCGACACTGTTTGTAACTGAAAAATGAGAAAAAAGAGAAAAACAAAGAGAAAGAGGGCTGTTTCTAGACTAAAACCTGTGCTGAGGAGGCTGCACAGAAGTGGAATTGGTTGCTGGTGATGTTGGCTCGACGGGGGAAGCTCCGGCTGGCACTGTTCAAGTGTGAACAGTAGTAGAGACGGCTGGACGGAGTCGTGTGGATGTGATGAGCAGCCGGGTGTCGACGGAACGGCGATCGGAGCTCCGGCGAAGCTCCGGCGACACTGTTTGTAAAACTGAAAAATGAGAAAAAACAGGAAAACACAGAGAAAGAGGGCTGTTTCTAGACTAAAACCTGGGCTGAGGTGGCTGCCCAGAGATGGAATTGGTTGCTGGTGTTGTTGGCTCTACGGGGGAAGCTCCGGCTGGTACTGTTCAGGCGTGAACAGTATCAGAGATGGCTGGACGGAGTCGTATGGATATGCTGAGCAGCCGCGTGTCGACGGAACGGCGATCGGAGCTCCGGCGAAGCTCCGACGACACTGCTTGTAAAAATGAAAAATGAGAAAAAAGAGGAAAACAGAAAGAAAGAGGGCTGTTTCTGGACTAAAACCTGGGCTGAGGTGGCTGCACAGAAGTGGAATTGGTTGCTGGTGATGTTGGCTCGACGGGGGAAGCTCCGGCTGGTACTGTTCAGGCGTGAACAGTACCAGAGACGGCTGGACGGAGTCGTATGGATGTGCTGAGCAGCCGGGTGTCAACGGAACGGCGATCGGAGCTCCGGCGAAGCTCCGGCGACACTGTTTGTAAAACTGAAAAATGAGAAAAAAGAGGAAAACAGAAAGAAAGAGGGCTGTTTCTGGACTAAAACCTGGGCTGAGGTGGCTGCACAGAAGTGGAATTGGTTGCTGGTGATGTTGGCTCGACGGGGGAAGCTCCGGCTGGTACTGTTCAGGCGTGAACAGTACCAGAGACGGCCGGACGGAGTCGTATGGATGTGTTGAGTAGCCAGGTTTCGACGGAACTGCGATCGGAGCTCCGGCGACACTATTTGTAAAACTGAAAAATCAGAAAAAAGAGGAAAACAGAGAGAAAGAGGGCTGTTTCTGGACTAAAACCTGGGCTGAGGTGGCTGCACAGAGGAGGAATTTGGTTGCTGGTGATGTTGGCTCGACGGGGGAAGCTCCGGCTGGTAATGTTCAGGCGTGAACAGTACCAGAGACGGCTGGACGGAGTCGTATGGATGTGCTGAGCAGCCGGGTGTCGACGGAATGGTGATCGGAGCTCCGGCGAAGCTCCGGCGACACTATTTGTAAAACTGAAAAATGAGAAAAAAGAGGAAAACAGAGAGAAAGAGGGCTGTTTCTAGACTAAAAGCTGGGCTGAGGTGGCTGCACAGAGGTGGAATTGGTTGCTGGTGATGTTGGCTCGACGGGGGAAGCTCCGGCTGGTATTGTTCAGGCGTGAACAGTATCAGAGACGGCTGGACGGAGTCGTATGGATATGCTGAGCAGCCGGGTGTCGACGAAACGGCGATCGGAGCTCCGGCGAAGCTCCGGCGACACTGTTTGTAAAACTGAAAAATGAGAAAAAAGAGAAAAACAGAGAGAAAGAGGGCTATTTCTGGACTAAAACCTGAGCTGTGGTGGCTGCACAGAGGTGGAATTGATTGCTGGTGATGTTGGCTCGACGGGGAAAGCTCCGTCTGGTACTGTTCAGGCGTGAACAGTACCAGAGACGGCTGGACGGAGTCGTATGGATGTGCTGAGCAGCCGGGTGTCAACGGAACGGCGATCGGAGCTCCGGCGAAGCTCCAGCAACACTGTTTGTAAAACTAAAAAATGAGAAAAAAGAGGAAAACAGAGAGAAAGAGGGCTGTTTCTGGACAAAAACCTGGGCTGAGGAGGCTGCACAGAGGTGGAATTGGTTGCTGGTAATGTTGGCTCGACGGGGGAAGCTCCGGCTGGTACTGTTCAGGCGTGAACAGTACCAGAGAAGGCTGGACGGAGTCGTTTGGATGTGCTGAGCAGCCGGGTGTCGACGGAACGGCGATCGGAGCTCCGGCGAAGCTCCGGCGACACTGTTTGTAAAACTGAAAAATGAGAAAAAAGAGGAAAACAGAGAGAAAGAGGGCTGTTTCTAGACTAAAACCTGGGCTGAGGTGGCTGCACAGAGGTGGAATTGGTTGCTGGTGTTGTTGGCTCTACGGGGGAAGCTCCGGCTGGTACTGTTTAGGCGTGAACAGTATCAGAGATGGCTCGACGGAGTCGTATGGATATGCTGAGCAGGCGGGCGTCGACGGAACGGCGATCGGAGCTCCGGCGAAGCTCCGGCGACACTGTTTGTAAAACTGAAAAATGAGAAAAAAGAGGAAAACAGAGAAAAAGAGGGCTGTTTCTAGACTAAAACCTGGGCTGAGGTGGCTACACAGAGATGGAATTGGTTGCTGGTGATGTTGGCTCGACGGGGGAAGCTCCGGCTGGTACTGTTCAGGCGTGAACAGTACCAGAGACGGCTGGACGGAGTCGTATGGATGTGCTGAGCAGCCGGGTGTCAACGGAACGGCGATCGGAGCTCCGGCGAAGCTCCGGCGACACTGTTTGTAAAACTGAAAAATGAGAAAAAAGAGGAAAACAGAAAGAAAGAGGGTTGTTTCTGGACTAAAACCTGGGCTGAGGTGGCTGCACAGAGGTGGAATTGGTTGCTGGTGATGTTGGCTCGACGGGGGAAGCTCCGGCTGGTACTGTTCAGGCGTGAACAGTACCAGAGAAGGCTGGACGGAGTCGTTTGGATGTGCTGAGCAGCCGGGTGTCGACGGAACGGCGATCGGAGCTCCGGCGAAGCTCCGGCGACACTGTTTGTAAAACTGAAAAATGAGAAAAAACAGGAAAACACAGAGAAAGAGGGCTGTTTCTAGACTAAAACCTGGGCTGAGGTGGCTGCACAGAGGTGGAATTGGTTGCTGGTGTTGTTGGCTCTACGGGGGAAGCTCCGGCTGGTACTGTTTAGGCGTGAACAGTATCAGAGATGGCTCGACGGAGTCGTATGGATATGCTGAGCAGGCGGGCATCGACGGAACGGCGATCGGAGCTCCGGCGAAGCTCCGGCGACACTGTTTGTAAAACTGAAAAATGAGAAAAAAGAGGAAAACAGTGAAAAAGAGGGCTGTTTCTAGACTAAAACCTGGGCTGAGGTGGCTACACAGAGATGGAATTGGTTGCTGGTGATGTTGGCTCGACGGGGGAAGCTCCGGCTGGTACTGTTCAGGCGTGAACAGTACCAGAGACGGCTGGACGGAGTCGTATGGATGTGCTGAGCAGCCGGGTGTCAACGGAACGGCGATCGGAGCTCCGGCGAAGCTCCGGCGACACTGTTTGTAAAACTGAAAAATGAGAAAAAAGAGGAAAACAGAAAGAAAGAGGGTTGTTTCTGGACTAAAACCTGGGCTGAGGTGGCTGCACAGAGGTGGAATTGGTTGCTGGTGATGTTGGCTCGACGGGGGAAGCTCCGGCTGGTACTGTTCAGGCGTGAACAATACCAGAGACGGCTGGACGGAGTCGTATGGATGTGCTGAGCAGCCGGGTGTCAACGGAACGGCGATCGGAGCTCCGGCGAAGCTCCGGCGACACTGTTTGTAAAACTGAAAAATGAGAAAAAAGAGGAAAACAGAGAAAAAGAGGGCTGTTTCTAGACTAAAACCTGGGCTGAGGTGGCTACACAGAGATGGAATTGGTTGCTGGTGATGTTGGCTCGACGGGGGAAGCTCCGGCTGGTACTGTTCAGGCGTGAACAGTACCAGAGACGGCTGGACGGAGTCGTATGGATGTGCTGAGCAGCCGGGTGTCAACGGAACGGCGATCGGAGCTCCGGCGAAGCTCCGGCGACACTGTTTGTAAAACTGAAAAATGAGAAAAAAGAGGAAAACAGAAAGAAAGAGGGTTGTTTCTGGACTAAAATCTGGGCTGAGGTGGCTGCACAGAGGTGGAATTGGTTGCTGGTGATGTTGGCTCGACGGGGGAAGCTCCGGCTGGTACTGTTCAGGCGTGAACAATACCAGAGACGGCTGGACGGAGTCGTATGGATGTGCTGAGCAGCCAGGTGTCAACGGAACGGCGATCGGAGCTCCGGCGAAGCTCCGGCGACACTGTTTGTAAAACTGAAAAATGAGAAAAAAGAGGAAAACAGAGAAAAAGAGGGCTGTTTCTAGACTAAAACCTGGGCTGAGGTGGCTACACAGAGGTGGAATTGGTTGCTGGTGATGTTGGCTCGACGGGGGAAGCTCCGGCTGGTACTGTTCAGGCGTGAACAGTACCAGAGATGGCTGGACGGAGTCGTATGGATGTGCTGAGCAGCCGGGTGTCGACGGAACGGCGATCGGAGCTCCGGCGAAGCTCCGGCGATACTGTTTGTAAAACTGAAAAATGAGAAAAAAGATGAAAACAGAGAGAAAGAGGGCTGTTTCTAGACTAAAACCTGGGCTGAGGTGGCTACACAGAGGTGAAATTTGTTGCTGGTGATGTTGGCTCGACGGGGGAAGCTCCGGCTGGTACTGTTCAGGCGTGAACAGTACCAGAGACGGCTGGACGGAGTCGTATGGATATGCTAAGCAGCCGGGTGTCGACGAAACGGCGATCGGAGCTCCGGTAAAGCTCCGGCGACACTGTTTGTAACTGAAAAATGAGAAAAAAGAGAAAAACAAAGAGAAAGAGGGCTGTTTCTAGACTAAAACCTGTGCTGAGGAGGCTGCACAGAAGTGGAATTGGTTGCTGGTGATGTTGGCTCGACGGGGGAAGCTCCGGCTGGCACTGTTCAAGTGTGAACAGTAGTAGAGACGGCTGGACGGAGTCGTGTGGATGTGATGAGCAGCCGGGTGTCGACGGAACGGCGATCGGAGCTCCGGCGAAGCTCCGGCGACACTGTTTGTAAAACTGAAAAATGAGAAAAAACAGGAAAACACAGAGAAAGAGGGCTGTTTCTAGACTAAAACCTGGGCTGAGGTGGCTGCCCAGAGATGGAATTGGTTGCTGGTGTTGTTGGCTCTACGGGGGAAGCTCCGGCTGGTACTGTTCAGGCGTGAACAGTATCAGAGATGGCTGGACGGAGTCGTATGGATATGCTGAGCAGCCGCGTGTCGACGGAACGGCGATCGGAGCTCCGGCGAAGCTCCGACGACACTGCTTGTAAAAATGAAAAATGAGAAAAAAGAGGAAAACAGAAAGAAAGAGGGCTGTTTTTGGACTAAAACCTGGGCTGAGGTGGCTGCACAGAAGTGGAATTGGTTGCTGGTGATGTTGGCTCGACGGGGGAAGCTCCGGCTGGTACTGTTCAGGCGTGAACAGTACCAGAGACGGCTGGACGGAGTCGTATGGATGTGCTGAGCAGCCGGGTGTCAACGGAACGGCGATCGGAGCTCCGGCGAAGCTCCGGCGACACTGTTTGTAAAACTGAAAAATGAGAAAAAAGAGGAAAACAGAAAGAAAGAGGGCTGTTTCTGGACTAAAACCTGGGCTGAGGTGGCTGCACAGAAGTGGAATTGGTTGCTGGTGATGTTGGCTCGACGGGGGAAGCTCCGGCTGGTACTGTTCAGGCGTGAACAGTACCAGAGACGGCCGGACGGAGTCGTATGGATGTGTTGAGTAGCCAGGTTTCGACGGAACTGCGATCGGAGCTCCGGCGACACTATTTGTAAAACTGAAAAATCAGAAAAAAGAGGAAAACAGAGAGAAAGAGGGCTGTTTCTGGACTAAAACCTGGGCTGAGGTGGCTGCACAGAGGAGGAATTTGGTTGCTGGTGATGTTGGCTCGACGGGGGAAGCTCCGGCTGGTAATGTTCAGGCGTGAACAGTACCAGAGACGGCTGGACGGAGTCGTATGGATGTGCTGAGCAGCCGGGTGTCGACGGAATGGTGATCGGAGCTCCGGCGAAGCTCCGGCGACACTATTTGTAAAACTGAAAAATGAGAAAAAAGAGGAAAACAGAGAGAAAGAGGGCTGTTTCTAGACTAAAAGCTGGGCTGAGGTGGCTGCACAGAGGTGGAATTGGTTGCTGGTGATGTTGGCTCGACGGGGGAAGCTCCGGCTGGTATTGTTCAGGCGTGAACAGTATCAGAGACGGCTGGACGGAGTCGTATGGATATGCTGAGCAGCCGGGTGTCGACGAAACGGCGATCGGAGCTCCGGCGAAGCTCCGGCGACACTGTTTGTAAAACTGAAAAATGAGAAAAAAGAGAAAAACAGAGAGAAAGAGGGCTATTTCTGGACTAAAACCTGAGCTGTGGTGGCTGCACAGAGGTGGAATTGATTGCTGGTGATGTTGGCTCGACGGGGAAAGCTCCGTCTGGTACTGTTCAGGCGTGAACAGTACCAGAGACGGCTGGACGGAGTCGTATGGATGTGCTGAGCAGCCGGGTGTCAACGGAACGGCGATCGGAGCTCCGGCGAAGCTCCAGCAACACTGTTTGTAAAACTAAAAAATGAGAAAAAAGAGGAAAACAGAGAGAAAGAGGGCTGTTTCTGGACAAAAACCTGGGCTGAGGAGGCTGCACAGAGGTGGAATTGGTTGCTGGTAATGTTGGCTCGACGGGGGAAGCTCCGGCTGGTACTGTTCAGGCGTGAACAGTACCAGAGACGGCTGGACGGAGTCGTATGGATGTGCTGAGCAGCCGGGTGTCCACGGAAGGGCGATCGGAGCTCCGGCGAAGCTCCGGCGACACTGTTTGTAAAACTGAAAAATGAGAAAAAAGACGAAAACAGAGAGAAAGAGGGCTGTTTCTAGACTAAAACCTGGGCTGAGGTGGCTACACAGAGGTGGAATTGGTTGCTGGTGATGTTGGCTCGACGGGGGAAGCTCCGGCTGGTACTGTTCAGGCGTGAACAGTACCAGAGAAGGCTGGACGGAGTCGTTTGGATGTGCTGAGCAGCCGGGTGTCGACGGAACGGCGATCGGAGCTCCGGCGAAGCTCCGGCGACACTGTTTGTAAAACTGAAAAATGAGAAAAAAGAGGAAAACAGAGAGAAAGAGGGCTGTTTCTAGACTAAAACCTGGGCTGAGGTGGCTGCACAGAGGTGGAATTGGTTGCTGGTGTTGTTGGCTCTACGGGGGAAGCTCCGGCTGGTACTGTTTAGGCGTGAACAGTATCAGAGATGGCTCGACGGAGTCGTATGGATATGCTGAGCAGGCGGGCGTCGACGGAACGGCGATCGGAGCTCCGGCGAAGCTCCGGCGACACTGTTTGTAAAACTGAAAAATGAGAAAAAAGAGGAAAACAGAGAAAAAGAGGGCTGTTTCTAGACTAAAACCTGGGCTGAGGTGGCTACACAGAGATGGAATTGGTTGCTGGTGATGTTGGCTCGACGGGGGAAGCTCCGGCTGGTACTGTTCAGGCGTGAACAGTACCAGAGACGGCTGGACGGAGTCGTATGGATGTGCTGAGCAGCCGGGTGTCAACGGAACGGCGATCGGAGCTCCGGCGAAGCTCCGGCGACACTGTTTGTAAAACTGAAAAATGAGAAAAAAGAGGAAAACAGAAAGAAAGAGGGTTGTTTCTGGACTAAAACCTGGGCTGAGGTGGCTGCACAGAGGTGGAATTGGTTGCTGGTGATGTTGGCTCGACGGGGGAAGCTCCGGCTGGTACTGTTCAGGCGTGAACAGTACCAGAGAAGGCTGGACGGAGTCGTTTGGATGTGCTGAGCAGCCGGGTGTCGACGGAACGGCGATCGGAGCTCCGGCGAAGCTCCGGCGACACTGTTTGTAAAACTGAAAAATGAGAAAAAACAGGAAAACACAGAGAAAGAGGGCTGTTTCTAGACTAAAACCTGGGCTGAGGTGGCTGCACAGAGGTGGAATTGGTTGCTGGTGTTGTTGGCTCTACGGGGGAAGCTCCGGCTGGTACTGTTTAGGCGTGAACAGTATCAGAGATGGCTCGACGGAGTCGTATGGATATGCTGAGCAGGCGGGCATCGACGGAACGGCGATCGGAGCTCCGGCGAAGCTCCGGCGACACTGTTTGTAAAACTGAAAAATGAGAAAAAAGAGGAAAACAGAGAAAAAGAGGGCTGTTTCTAGACTAAAACCTGGGCTGAGGTGGCTACACAGAGATGGAATTGGTTGCTGGTGATGTTGGCTCGACGGGGGAAGCTCCGGCTGGTACTGTTCAGGCGTGAACAGTACCAGAGACGGCTGGACGGAGTCGTATGGATGTGCTGAGCAGCCGGGTGTCAACGGAACGGCGATCGGAGCTCCGGCGAAGCTCCGGCGACACTGTTTGTAAAACTGAAAAATGAGAAAAAAGAGGAAAACAGAAAGAAAGAGGGTTGTTTCTGGACTAAAACCTGGGCTGAGGTGGCTGCACAGAGGTGGAATTGGTTGCTGGTGATGTTGGCTCGACGGGGGAAGCTCCGGCTGGTACTGTTCAGGCGTGAACAATACCAGAGACGGCTGGACGGAGTCGTATGGATGTGCTGAGCAGCCGGGTGTCAACGGAACGGCGATCGGAGCTCCGGCGAAGCTCCGGCGACACTGTTTGTAAAACTGAAAAATGAGAAAAAAGAGGAAAACAGAGAAAAAGAGGGCTGTTTCTAGACTAAAACCTGGGCTGAGGTGGCTACACAGAGATGGAATTGGTTGCTGGTGATGTTGGCTCGACGGGGGAAGCTCCGGCTGGTACTGTTCAGGCGTGAACAGTACCAGAGACGGCTGGACGGAGTCGTATGGATGTGCTGAGCAGCCGGGTGTCAACGGAACGGCGATCGGAGCTCCGGCGAAGCTCCGGCGACACTGTTTGTAAAACTGAAAAATGAGAAAAAAGAGGAAAACAGAAAGAAAGAGGGTTGTTTCTGGACTAAAATCTGGGCTGAGGTGGCTGCACAGAGGTGGAATTGGTTGCTGGTGATGTTGGCTCGACGGGGGAAGCTCCGGCTGGTACTGTTCAGGCGTGAACAATACCAGAGACGGCTGGACGGAGTCGTATGGATGTGCTGAGCAGCCAGGTGTCAACGGAACGGCGATCGGAGCTCCGGCGAAGCTCCGGCGACACTGTTTGTAAAACTGAAAAATGAGAAAAAAGAGGAAAACAGAGAAAAAGAGGGCTGTTTCTAGACTAAAACCTGGGCTGAGGTGGCTACACAGAGGTGGAATTGGTTGCTGGTGATGTTGGCTCGAAGGGGGAAGCTCCGGCTGGTACTGTTCAGGCGTGAACAGTACCAGAGATGGCTGGACGGAGTCGTATGGATGTGCTGAGCAGCCGGGTGTCGACGGAACGGCGATCGGAGCTCCGGCGAAGCTCCGGCGATACTGTTTGTAAAACTGAAAAATGAGAAAAAAGATGAAAACAGAGAGAAAGAGGGCTGTTTCTAGACTAAAACCTGGGCTGAGGTGGCTACACAGAGGTGAAATTGGTTGCTGGTGATGTTGGCTCGACGGGGGAAGCTCCGGCTGGTACTGTTCAGGCGTGAACAGTACCAGAGACGGCTGGACGGAGTCGTATGGATATGCTAAGCAGCCGGGTGTCGACGAAACGGCGATCGGAGCTCCGGTAAAGCTCCGGCGACACTGTTTGTAACTGAAAAATGAGAAAAAAGAGAAAAACAAAGAGAAAGAGGGCTGTTTCTAGACTAAAACCTGTGCTGAGGAGGCTGCACAGAAGTGGAATTGGTTGCTGGTGATGTTGGCTCGACGGGGGAAGCTCCGGCTGGCACTGTTCAAGTGTGAACAGTAGTAGAGACGGCTGGACGGAGTCGTGTGGATGTGATGAGCAGCCGGGTGTCGACGGAACGGCGATCGGAGCTCCGGCGAAGCTCCGGCGACACTGTTTGTAAAACTGAAAAATGAGAAAAAACAGGAAAACACAGAGAAAGAGGGCTGTTTCTAGACTAAAACCTGGGCTGAGGTGGCTGCCCAGAGATGGAATTGGTTGCTGGTGTTGTTGGCTCTACGGGGGAAGCTCCGGCTGGTACTGTTCAGGCGTGAACAGTATCAGAGATGGCTGGACGGAGTCGTATGGATATGCTGAGCAGCCGCGTGTCGACGGAACGGCGATCGGAGCTCCGGCGAAGCTCCGACGACACTGCTTGTAAAAATGAAAAATGAGAAAAAAGAGGAAAACAGAAAGAAAGAGGGCTGTTTTTGGACTAAAACCTGGGCTGAGGTGGCTGCACAGAAGTGGAATTGGTTGCTGGTGATGTTGGCTCGACGGGGGAAGCTCCGGCTGGTACTGTTCAGGCGTGAACAGTACCAGAGACGGCTGGACGGAGTCGTATGGATGTGCTGAGCAGCCGGGTGTCAACGGAACGGCGATCGGAGCTCCGGCGAAGCTCCGGCGACACTGTTTGTAAAACTGAAAAATGAGAAAAAAGAGGAAAACAGAAAGAAAGAGGGCTGTTTCTGGACTAAAACCTGGGCTGAGGTGGCTGCACAGAAGTGGAATTGGTTGCTGGTGATGTTGGCTCGACGGGGGAAGCTCCGGCTGGTACTGTTCAGGCGTGAACAGTACCAGAGACGGCCGGACGGAGTCGTATGGATGTGTTGAGTAGCCAGGTTTCGACGGAACTGCGATCGGAGCTCCGGCGACACTATTTGTAAAACTGAAAAATCAGAAAAAAGAGGAAAACAGAGAGAAAGAGGGCTGTTTCTGGACTAAAACCTGGGCTGAGGTGGCTGCACAGAGGAGGAATTTGGTTGCTGGTGATGTTGGCTCGACGGGGGAAGCTCCGGCTGGTAATGTTCAGGCGTGAACAGTACCAGAGACGGCTGGACGGAGTCGTATGGATGTGCTGAGCAGCCGGGTGTCGACGGAATGGTGATCGGAGCTCCGGCGAAGCTCCGGCGACACTATTTGTAAAACTGAAAAATGAGAAAAAAGAGGAAAACAGAGAGAAAGAGGGCTGTTTCTAGACTAAAAGCTGGGCTGAGGTGGCTGCACAGAGGTGGAATTGGTTGCTGGTGATGTTGGCTCGACGGGGGAAGCTCCGGCTGGTATTGTTCAGGCGTGAACAGTATCAGAGACGGCTGGACGGAGTCGTATGGATATGCTGAGCAGCCGGGTGTCGACGAAACGGCGATCGGAGCTCCGGCGAAGCTCCGGCGACACTGTTTGTAAAACTGAAAAATGAGAAAAAAGAGAAAAACAGAGAGAAAGAGGGCTATTTCTGGACTAAAACCTGAGCTGTGGTGGCTGCACAGAGGTGGAATTGATTGCTGGTGATGTTGGCTCGACGGGGAAAGCTCCGTCTGGTACTGTTCAGGCGTGAACAGTACCAGAGACGGCTGGACGGAGTCGTATGGATGTGCTGAGCAGCCGGGTGTCAACGGAACGGCGATCGGAGCTCCGGCGAAGCTCCAGCAACACTGTTTGTAAAACTAAAAAATGAGAAAAAAGAGGAAAACAGAGAGAAAGAGGGTTGTTTCGGGACTAAAACCTGGACTGAGGTGGCTACACAGAGGTGGAATTGGTTGCTGGTGATGTTGGCTCGACGGGGGAAGCTCCGGCTGGTACTGTTCAGGCGTGAACAGTACCAGAGACGGCTGGACGGAGTCGTATGGATGTGCTGAGCAGCCGGGTGTCCACGGAACGGCGATCGGAGCTCCGGCGAAGCTCCGGCGACACTGTTTGTCAAACTGAAAAATGAGAAAAAAGAGGAAAACAGAGAGAAAGAGGGTTGTTTCTGGACTAAAACCTGGGCTGAGGTGGCTGCACAGAGGTGGAATTGGTTGCTGGTGATGTTGGCTCGACGGGGGAAGCTCCGGCTGGTACTGTTCAGGCGTGAACAGTACCAGAGACGGCTGGACGGAGTCGTATGGATGTGCTGAGCAGCCGGGTGTCGACGGAACGGCGATCGGAGCTCCGGCGAAGCTCCGGCGACATTGTTTGTAAAACTGAAAAATGAGAAAAAAGAGGAAAACAGAGAGAAAGAGGGCTGTTTCTGGACAAAAACCTGGGCTGAGGAGGCTGCACAGAGGTGGAATTGGTTGCTGGTAATGTTGGCTCGACGGGGGAAGCTCCGGCTGGTACTGTTCAGGCGTGAACAGTACTAGAGACGGCTGGACGGAGTCGTATGGATGTGCTGAGCAGCCGGGTGTCCACGGAAGGGCGATCGGAGCTCCGGCGAAGCTCCGGCGACACTGTTTGTAAAACTGAAAAATGAGAAAAAAGACGAAAACAGAGAGAAAGAGGGCTGTTTCTAGACTAAAACCTGGGCTGAGGTGGCTACACAGAGGTGGAATTGGTTGCTGGTGATGTTGGCTCGACGGGGGAAGCTCCGGCTGGTACTGTTCAGGCGTGAACAGTACCAGAGAAGGCTGGACGGAGTCGTTTGGATGTGCTGAGCAGGCGGGCGTCGACGGAACGGCGATCGGAGCTCCGGCGAAGCTACGGCGACACTGTTTGTGAAACTGAAAAATGAGAAAAAAGAGGAAAACAGAGAAAAAGAGGGCTGTTTCTAGACTAAAACCTGGGCTGAGGTGGCTACACAGAGATGGAATTGGTTGCTGGTGATGTTGGCTCGACGGGGGAAGCTCCGGCTGGTACTGTTCAGGCGTGAACAGTACCAGAGACGGCTGGACGGAGTCGTATGGATGTGCTGAGCAGCCGGGTGTCAACGGAACTGCGATCGGAGCTCCGGCGAAGCTCCGGCGACACTGTTTGTAAAACTGAAAAATGAGAAAAAAGAGGAAAACAGAAAGAAAGAGGGTTGTTTCTGGACTAAAACCTGGGCTGAGGTGGCTGCACAGAGGTGGAATTGGTTGCTGGTGATGTTGGCTCGACGGGGGAAGCTCCGGCTGGTACTGTTCAGGCGTGAACAATACCAGAGACGGCTGGACGGAGTCGTATGGATGTGCTGAGCAGCCGGGTGTCAACGGAACGGCGATCGGAGCTCCGGCGAAGCTCCGGCGACACTGTTTGTAAAACTGAAAAATGAGAAAAAAGACGAAAACAGAGAAAAAGAGGGCTGTTTCTAGACTAAAACCTGGGCTGAGGTGGCTACACAGAGGTGGAATTGGTTGCTGGTGATGTTGGCTCGACGGGGGAAGCTCCGGCTGGTACTGTTCAGGCGTGAACAGTACCAGAGATGGCTGGACGGAGTCGTATGGATGTGCTGAGCAGCCGGGTGTCGACGGAACGGCGATCGGAGCTCCGGCGAAGCTCCGGCGACACTGTTTGTAAAACTGAAAAATGAGAAAAAAGAGGAAAACAGAGAGAAAGAGGGCTGTTTCTAGACTAAAACCTGGGCTGAGGTGGCTACACAGAGGTGAAATTGGTTGCTGGTGATGTTGGCTCGACGGGGGAAGCTCCGGCTGGTACTGTTCAGGCGTGAACAGTACCAGAGACGGCTGGACGGAGTCGTATGGATATGCTGAGCAGCCGGGTGTCGACGAAACGGCGATCGGAGCTCCGGCGAAGCTCCGGCGACACTGTTTGTAAAACTGAAAAATGAGAAAAAAGAGAAAAACAGAGAAAAAGAGGGCTGTTTCTAGACTAAAACCTGGGCTGAGGTGGCTACACAGAGATGGAATTGGTTGCTGGTGATGTTGGCTCGACGGGGGAAGCTCCGGCTGGTACTGTTCAGGCGTGAACAGTACCAGAGACGGCTGGACGGAGTCGTATGGATGTGCTGAGCAGCCGGGTGTCAACGGAACGGCGATCGGAGCTCCGGCGAAGCTCCAGCAACACTGTTTGTAAAACTAAAAAATGAGAAAAAAGAGGAAAACAGAGAGAAAGAGGGTTGTTTCGGGACTAAAACCTGGACTGAGGTGGCTACACAGAGGTGGAATTGGTTGCTGGTGATGTTGGCTCGACGGGGGAAGCTCCGGCTGGTACTGTTCAGGCGTGAACAGTACCAGAGACGGCTGGACGGAGTCGTATGGATGTGCTGAGCAGCCGGGTGTCAACGGAACGGCGATCGGAGCTCCGGCGAAGCTCCGGCGACACTGTTTGTAAAACTGAAAAATGAGAAAAAAGAGGAAAACAGAAAGAAAGAGGGTTGTTTCTGGACTAAAACCTGGGCTGAGGTGGCTGCACAGAGGTGGAATTGGTTGCTGGTGATGTTGGCTCGACGGGGGAAGCTCCGGCTGGTACTGTTCAGGCGTGAACAGTACCAGAGACGGCTGGACGGAGTCGTATGGATGTGCTGAGCAGCCGGGTGTCAACGGAACGGCGATCGGAGCTCCGGCGAAGCTCCGGCGACACTGTTTGTAAAACTGAAAAATGAGAAAAAAGAGGAAAACAGAAAGAAAGAGGGTTGTTTCTGGACTAAAATCTGGGCTGAGGTGGCTGCACAGAGGTGGAATTGGTTGCTGGTGATGTTGGCTCGACGGGGGAAGCTCCGGCTGGTACTGTTCAGGCGTGAACAATACCAGAGACGGCTGGACGGAGTCGTATGGATGTGCTGAGCAGCCAGGTGTCAACGGAACGGCGATCGGAGCTCCGGCGAAGCTCCGGCGACACTGTTTGTAAAACTGAAAAATGAGAAAAAAGAGGAAAACAGAGAAAAAGAGGGCTGTTTCTAGACTAAAACCTGGGCTGAGGTGGCTACACAGAGATGGAATTGGTTGCTGGTGATGTTGGCTCGACGGGGGAAGCTCCGGCTGGTACTGTTCAGGCGTGAACAGTACCAGAGACGGCTGGACGGAGTCGTATGGATGTGCTGAGCAGCCGGGTGTCAACGGAACGGCGATCGGAGCTCCGGCGAAGCTCCGGCGACACTGTTTGTAAAACTGAAAAATGAGAAAAAAGAGGAAAACAGAAAGAAAGAGGGTTGTTTCTGGACTAAAACCTGGGCTGAGGTGGCTGCACAGAGGTGGAATTGGTTGCTGGTGATGTTGGCTCGACGGGGGAAGCTCCGGCTGGTACTGTTCAGGCGTGAACAATACCAGAGACGGCTGGACGGAGTCGTATGGATGTGCTGAGCAGCCGGGTGTCAACGGAACGGCGATCGGAGCTCCGGCGAAGCTCCGGCGACACTGTTTGTAAAACTGAAAAATGAGAAAAAAGAGGAAAACAGAGAAAAAGAGGGCTGTTTCTAGACTAAAACCTGGGCTGAGGTGGCTACACAGAGATGGAATTGGTTGCTGGTGATGTTGGCTCGACGGGGGAAGCTCCGGCTGGTACTGTTCAGGCGTGAACAGTACCAGAGACGGCTGGACGGAGTCGTATGGATGTGCTGAGCAGCCGGGTGTCAACGGAACGGCGATCGGAGCTCCGGCGAAGCTCCGGCGACACTGTTTGTAAAACTGAAAAATGAGAAAAAAGAGGAAAACAGAAAGAAAGAGGGTTGTTTCTGGACTAAAATCTGGGCTGAGGTGGCTGCACAGAGGTGGAATTGGTTGCTGGTGATGTTGGCTCGACGGGGGAAGCTCCGGCTGGTACTGTTCAGGCGTGAACAATACCAGAGACGGCTGGACGGAGTCGTATGGATGTGCTGAGCAGCCAGGTGTCAACGGAACGGCGATCGGAGCTCCGGCGAAGCTCCGGCGACACTGTTTGTAAAACTGAAAAATGAGAAAAAAGAGGAAAACAGAGAAAAAGAGGGCTGTTTCTAGACTAAAACCTGGGCTGAGGTGGCTACACAGAGGTGGAATTGGTTGCTGGTGATGTTGGCTCGACGGGGGAAGCTCCGGCTGGTACTGTTCAGGCGTGAACAGTACCAGAGATGGCTGGACGGAGTCGTATGGATGTGCTGAGCAGCCGGGTGTCGACGGAACGGCGATCGGAGCTCCGGCGAAGCTCCGGCGATACTGTTTGTAAAACTGAAAAATGAGAAAAAAGATGAAAACAGAGAGAAAGAGGGCTGTTTCTAGACTAAAACCTGGGCTGAGGTGGCTACACAGAGGTGAAATTTGTTGCTGGTGATGTTGGCTCGACGGGGGAAGCTCCGGCTGGTACTGTTCAGGCGTGAACAGTACCAGAGACGGCTGGACGGAGTCGTATGGATATGCTAAGCAGCCGGGTGTCGACGAAACGGCGATCGGAGCTCCGGTAAAGCTCCGGCGACACTGTTTGTAACTGAAAAATGAGAAAAAAGAGAAAAACAAAGAGAAAGAGGGCTGTTTCTAGACTAAAACCTGTGCTGAGGAGGCTGCACAGAAGTGGAATTGGTTGCTGGTGATGTTGGCTCGACGGGGGAAGCTCCGGCTGGCACTGTTCAAGTGTGAACAGTAGTAGAGACGGCTGGACGGAGTCGTGTGGATGTGATGAGCAGCCGGGTGTCGACGGAACGGCGATCGGAGCTCCGGCGAAGCTCCGGCGACACTGTTTGTAAAACTGAAAAATGAGAAAAAACAGGAAAACACAGAGAAAGAGGGCTGTTTCTAGACTAAAACCTGGGCTGAGGTGGCTGCCCAGAGATGGAATTGGTTGCTGGTGTTGTTGGCTCTACGGGGGAAGCTCCGGCTGGTACTGTTCAGGCGTGAACAGTATCAGAGATGGCTGGACGGAGTCGTATGGATATGCTGAGCAGCCGCGTGTCGACGGAACGGCGATCGGAGCTCCGGCGAAGCTCCGACGACACTGCTTGTAAAAATGAAAAATGAGAAAAAAGAGGAAAACAGAAAGAAAGAGGGCTGTTTTTGGACTAAAACCTGGGCTGAGGTGGCTGCACAGAAGTGGAATTGGTTGCTGGTGATGTTGGCTCGACGGGGGAAGCTCCGGCTGGTACTGTTCAGGCGTGAACAGTACCAGAGACGGCTGGACGGAGTCGTATGGATGTGCTGAGCAGCCGGGTGTCAACGGAACGGCGATCGGAGCTCCGGCGAAGCTCCGGCGACACTGTTTGTAAAACTGAAAAATGAGAAAAAAGAGGAAAACAGAAAGAAAGAGGGCTGTTTCTGGACTAAAACCTGGGCTGAGGTGGCTGCACAGAAGTGGAATTGGTTGCTGGTGATGTTGGCTCGACGGGGGAAGCTCCGGCTGGTACTGTTCAGGCGTGAACAGTACCAGAGACGGCCGGACGGAGTCGTATGGATGTGTTGAGTAGCCAGGTTTCGACGGAACTGCGATCGGAGCTCCGGCGACACTATTTGTAAAACTGAAAAATCAGAAAAAAGAGGAAAACAGAGAGAAAGAGGGCTGTTTCTGGACTAAAACCTGGGCTGAGGTGGCTGCACAGAGGAGGAATTTGGTTGCTGGTGATGTTGGCTCGACGGGGGAAGCTCCGGCTGGTAATGTTCAGGCGTGAACAGTACCAGAGACGGCTGGACGGAGTCGTATGGATGTGCTGAGCAGCCGGGTGTCGACGGAATGGTGATCGGAGCTCCGGCGAAGCTCCGGCGACACTATTTGTAAAACTGAAAAATGAGAAAAAAGAGGAAAACAGAGAGAAAGAGGGCTGTTTCTAGACTAAAAGCTGGGCTGAGGTGGCTGCACAGAGGTGGAATTGGTTGCTGGTGATGTTGGCTCGACGGGGGAAGCTCCGGCTGGTATTGTTCAGGCGTGAACAGTATCAGAGACGGCTGGACGGAGTCGTATGGATATGCTGAGCAGCCGGGTGTCGACGAAACGGCGATCGGAGCTCCGGCGAAGCTCCGGCGACACTGTTTGTAAAACTGAAAAATGAGAAAAAAGAGAAAAACAGAGAGAAAGAGGGCTATTTCTGGACTAAAACCTGAGCTGTGGTGGCTGCACAGAGGTGGAATTGATTGCTGGTGATGTTGGCTCGACGGGGAAAGCTCCGTCTGGTACTGTTCAGGCGTGAACAGTACCAGAGACGGCTGGACGGAGTCGTATGGATGTGCTGAGCAGCCGGGTGTCAACGGAACGGCGATCGGAGCTCCGGCGAAGCTCCAGCAACACTGTTTGTAAAACTAAAAAATGAGAAAAAAGAGGAAAACAGAGAGAAAGAGGGCTGTTTCTGGACAAAAACCTGGGCTGAGGAGGCTGCACAGAGGTGGAATTGGTTGCTGGTAATGTTGGCTCGACGGGGGAAGCTCCGGCTGGTACTGTTCAGGCGTGAACAGTACCAGAGACGGCTGGACGGAGTCGTATGGATGTGCTGAGCAGCCGGGTGTCCACGGAAGGGCGATCGGAGCTCCGGCGAAGCTCCGGCGACACTGTTTGTAAAACTGAAAAATGAGAAAAAAGACGAAAACAGAGAGAAAGAGGGCTGTTTCTAGACTAAAACCTGGGCTGAGGTGGCTACACAGAGGTGGAATTGGTTGCTGGTGATGTTGGCTCGACGGGGGAAGCTCCGGCTAGTACTGTTCAGGCGTGAACAGTACCAGAGACGGCTGGACGGAGTCGTATGGATGTGCTGAGCAGCCGGGTGTCGACGGAATGGTGATCGGAGCTCCGGCGAAGCTCCGGCGACACTATTTGTAAAACTGAAAAATGAGAAAAAAGAGGAAAACAGAGAGAAAGAGGGCTGTTTCTAGACTAAAACCTGGGCTGAGGTGGCTGCACAGAGGTGGAATTGGTTGCTGGTGATGTTGGCTCGACGGGGGAAGCTCCGGCTGGTATTGTTCAGGCGTGAACAGTATCAGAGACGGCTGGACGGAGTCGTATGGATATGCTGAGCAGCCGGGTGTCGACGAAACGGCGATCGGAGCTCCGGCGAAGCTCCGGCGACACTGTTTGTAAAACTGAAAAATGAGAAAAAAGAGAAAAACAGAGAGAAAGAGGGCTATTTCTGGACTAAAACCTGAGCTGTGGTGGCTGCACAGAGGTGGAATTGATTGCTGGTGATGTTGGCTCGACGGGGAAAGCTCCGTCTGGTACTGTTCAGGCGTGAACAGTACCAGAGACGGCTGGACGGAGTCGTATGGATGTGCTGAGCAGCCGGGTGTCAACGGAACGGCGATCGGAGCTCCGGCGAAGCTCCAGCAACACTGTTTGTAAAACTAAAAAATGAGAAAAAAGAGGAAAACAGAGAGAAAGAGGGTTGTTTCGGGACTAAAACCTGGACTGAGGTGGCTACACAGAGGTGGAATTGGTTGCTGGTGATGTTGGCTCGACGGGGGAAGCTCCGGCTGGTACTGTTCAGGCGTGAACAGTACCAGAGACGGCTGGACGGAGTCGTATGGATGTGCTGAGCAGCCGGGTGTCGACGGAACGGCGATCGGAGCTCCGGCGAAGCTCCGGCGACATTGTTTGTAAAACTGAAAAATGAGAAAAAAGAGGAAAACAGAGAGAAAGAGGGCTGTTTCTGGACAAAAACCTGGGCTGAGGAGGCTGCACAGAGGTGGAATTGGTTGCTGGTAATGTTGGCTCGACGGGGGAAGCTCCGGCTGGTACTGTTCAGGCGTGAACAGTACTAGAGACGGCTGGACGGAGTCGTATGGATGTGCTGAGCAGCCGGGTGTCCACGGAAGGGCGATCGGAGCTCCGGCGAAGCTCCGGCGACACTGTTTGTAAAACTGAAAAATGAGAAAAAAGACGAAAACAGAGAGAAAGAGGGCTGTTTCTAGACTAAAACCTGGGCTGAGGTGGCTACACAGAGGTGGAATTGGTTGCTGGTGATGTTGGCTCGACGGGGGAAGCTCCGGCTGGTACTGTTCAGGCGTGAACAGTACCAGAGAAGGCTGGACGGAGTCGTTTGATGTGCTGAGCAGGCGGGCGTCGACGGAACGGCGATCGGAGCTCCGGCGAAGCTCCGGCGACACTGTTTGTAAAACTGAAAAATGAGAAAAAAGAGGAAAACAGAGAAAAAGAGGGCTGTTTCTAGACTAAAACCTGGGCTGAGGTGGCTACACAGAGATGGAATTGGTTGCTGGTGATGTTGGCTCGACGGGGGAAGCTCCGGCTGGTACTGTTCAGGCGTGAACAGTACCAGAGACGGCTGGACGGAGTCGTATGGATGTGCTGAGCAGCCGGGTGTCAACGGAACTGCGATCGGAGCTCCGGCGAAGCTCCGGCGACACTGTTTGTAAAACTGAAAAATGAGAAAAAAGAGGAAAACAGAAAGAAAGAGGGTTGTTTCTGGACTAAAACCTGGGCTGAGGTGGCTGCACAGAGGTGGAATTGGTTGCTGGTGATGTTGGCTCGACGGGGGAAGCTCCGGCTGGTACTGTTCAGGCGTGAACAATACCAGAGACGGCTGGACGGAGTCGTATGGATGTGCTGAGCAGCCGGGTGTCAACGGAACGGCGATCGGAGCTCCGGCGAAGCTCCGGCGACACTGTTTGTAAAACTGAAAAATGAGAAAAAAGACGAAAACAGAGAAAAAGAGGGCTGTTTCTAGACTAAAACCTGGGCTGAGGTGGCTACACAGAGGTGGAATTGGTTGCTGGTGATGTTGGCTCGACGGGGGAAGCTCCGGCTGGTACTGTTCAGGCGTGAACAGTACCAGAGATGGCTGGACGGAGTCGTATGGATGTGCTGAGCAGCCGGGTGTCGACGGAACGGCGATCGGAGCTCCGGCGAAGCTCCGGCGACACTGTTTGTAAAACTGAAAAATGAGAAAAAAGAGGAAAACAGAGAGAAAGAGGGCTGTTTCTAGACTAAAACCTGGGCTGAGGTGGCTACACAGAGGTGAAATTGGTTGCTGGTGATGTTGGCTCGACGGGGGAAGCTCCGGCTGGTACTGTTCAGGCGTGAACAGTACCAGAGACGGCTGGACGGAGTCGTATGGATATGCTGAGCAGCCGGGTGTCGACGAAACGGCGATCGGAGCTCCGGCGAAGCTCCGGCGACACTGTTTGTAAAACTGAAAAATGAGAAAAAAGAGAAAAACAGAGAAAAAGAGGGCTGTTTCTAGACTAAAACCTGGGCTGAGGTGGCTACACAGAGATGGAATTGGTTGCTGGTGATGTTGGCTCGACGGGGGAAGCTCCGGCTGGTACTGTTCAGGCGTGAACAGTACCAGAGACGGCTGGACGGAGTCGTATGGATGTGCTGAGCAGCCGGGTGTCAACGGAACGGCGATCGGAGCTCCGGCGAAGCTCCGGCGACACTGTTTGTAAAACTGAAAAATGAGAAAAAAGAGGAAAACAGAGAAAAAGAGGGCTGTTTCTAGACTAAAACCTGGGCTGAGGTGGCTACACAGAGATGGAATTGGTTGCTGGTGATGTTGGCTCGACGGGGGAAGCTCCGGCTGGTACTGTTCAGGCGTGAACAGTACCAGAGACGGCTGGACGGAGTCGTATGGATGTGCTGAGCAGCCGGGTGTCAACGGAACGGCGATCGGAGCTCCGGCGAAGCTCCAGCAACACTGTTTGTAAAACTAAAAAATGAGAAAAAAGAGGAAAACAGAGAGAAAGAGGGTTGTTTCGGGACTAAAACCTGGACTGAGGTGGCTACACAGAGGTGGAATTGGTTGCTGGTGATGTTGGCTCGACGGGGGAAGCTCCGGCTGGTACTGTTCAGGCGTGAACAGTACCAGAGACGGCTGGACGGAGTCGTATGGATGTGCTGAGCAGCCGGGTGTCAACGGAACGGCGATCGGAGCTCCGGCGAAGCTCCGGCGACACTGTTTGTAAAACTGAAAAATGAGAAAAAAGAGGAAAACAGAAAGAAAGAGGGTTGTTTCTGGACTAAAACCTGGGCTGAGGTGGCTGCACAGAGGTGGAATTGGTTGCTGGTGATGTTGGCTCGACGGGGGAAGCTCCGGCTGGTACTGTTCAGGCGTGAACAGTACCAGAGACGGCTGGACGGAGTCGTATGGATGTGCTGAGCAGCCGGGTGTCAACGGAACGGCGATCGGAGCTCCGGCGAAGCTCCGGCGACACTGTTTGTAAAACTGAAAAATGAGAAAAAAGAGGAAAACAGAAAGAAAGAGGGTTGTTTCTGGACTAAAATCTGGGCTGAGGTGGCTGCACAGAGGTGGAATTGGTTGCTGGTGATGTTGGCTCGACGGGGGAAGCTCCGGCTGGTACTGTTCAGGCGTGAACAATACCAGAGACGGCTGGACGGAGTCGTATGGATGTGCTGAGCAGCCGGGTGTCAACGGAACGGCGATCGGAGCTCCGGCGAAGCTCCGGCGACACTGTTTGTAAAACTGAAAAATGAGAAAAAAGAGGAAAACAGAGAAAAAGAGGGCTGTTTCTAGACTAAAACCTGGGCTGAGGTGGCTACACAGAGATGGAATTGGTTGCTGGTGATGTTGGCTCGACGGGGGAAGCTCCGGCTGGTACTGTTCAGGCGTGAACAGTACCAGAGACGGCTGGACGGAGTCGTATGGATGTGCTGAGCAGCCGGGTGTCAACGGAACGGCGATCGGAGCTCCGGCGAAGCTCCGGCGACACTGTTTGTAAAACTGAAAAATGAGAAAAAAGAGGAAAACAGAAAGAAAGAGGGTTGTTTCTGGACTAAAACCTGGGCTGAGGTGGCTGCACAGAGGTGGAATTGGTTGCTGGTGATGTTGGCTCGACGGGGGAAGCTCCGGCTGGTACTGTTCAGGCGTGAACAATACCAGAGACGGCTGGACGGAGTCGTATGGATGTGCTGAGCAGCCGGGTGTCAACGGAACGGCGATCGGAGCTCCGGCGAAGCTCCGGCGACACTGTTTGTAAAACTGAAAAATGAGAAAAAAGAGGAAAACAGAGAAAAAGAGGGCTGTTTCTAGACTAAAACCTGGGCTGAGGTGGCTACACAGAGATGGAATTGGTTGCTGGTGATGTTGGCTCGACGGGGGAAGCTCCGGCTGGTACTGTTCAGGCGTGAACAGTACCAGAGAAGGCTGGACGGAGTCGTTTGGATGTGCTGAGCAGCCGGGTGTCGACGGAACGGCGATCGGAGCTCCGGCGAAGCTCCGGCGACACTGTTTGTAAAACTGAAAAATGAGAAAAAAGAGGAAAACAGAAAGAAAGAGGGTTGTTTCTGGACTAAAATCTGGGCTGAGGTGGCTGCACAGAGGTGGAATTGGTTGCTGGTGATGTTGGCTCGACGGGGGAAGCTCCGGCTGGTACTGTTCAGGCGTGAACAATACCAGAGACGGCTGGACGGAGTCGTATGGATGTGCTGAGCAGCCAGGTGTCAACGGAACGGCGATCGGAGCTCCGGCGAAGCTCCGGCGACACTGTTTGTAAAACTGAAAAATGAGAAAAAAGAGGAAAACAGAGAAAAAGAGGGCTGTTTCTAGACTAAAACCTGGGCTGAGGTGGCTACACAGAGGTGGAATTGGTTGCTGGTGATGTTGGCTCGAAGGGGGAAGCTCCGGCTGGTACTGTTCAGGCGTGAACAGTACCAGAGATGGCTGGACGGAGTCGTATGGATGTGCTGAGCAGCCGGGTGTCGACGGAACGGCGATCGGAGCTCCGGCGAAGCTCCGGCGATACTGTTTGTAAAACTGAAAAATGAGAAAAAAGATGAAAACAGAGAGAAAGAGGGCTGTTTCTAGACTAAAACCTGGGCTGAGGTGGCTACACAGAGGTGAAATTTGTTGCTGGTGATGTTGGCTCGACGGGGGAAGCTCCGGCTGGTACTGTTCAGGCGTGAACAGTACCAGAGACGGCTGGACGGAGTCGTATGGATATGCTAAGCAGCCGGGTGTCGACGAAACGGCGATCGGAGCTCCGGTAAAGCTCCGGCGACACTGTTTGTAACTGAAAAATGAGAAAAAAGAGAAAAACAAAGAGAAAGAGGGCTGTTTCTAGACTAAAACCTGTGCTGAGGAGGCTGCACAGAAGTGGAATTGGTTGCTGGTGATGTTGGCTCGACGGGGGAAGCTCCGGCTGGCACTGTTCAAGTGTGAACAGTAGTAGAGACGGCTGGACGGAGTCGTGTGGATGTGATGAGCAGCCGGGTGTCGACGGAACGGCGATCGGAGCTCCGGCGAAGCTCCGGCGACACTGTTTGTAAAACTGAAAAATGAGAAAAAACAGGAAAACACAGAGAAAGAGGGCTGTTTCTAGACTAAAACCTGGGCTGAGGTGGCTGCCCAGAGATGGAATTGGTTGCTGGTGTTGTTGGCTCTACGGGGGAAGCTCCGGCTGGTACTGTTCAGGCGTGAACAGTATCAGAGATGGCTGGACGGAGTCGTATGGATATGCTGAGCAGCCGCGTGTCGACGGAACGGCGATCGGAGCTCCGGCGAAGCTCCGACGACACTGCTTGTAAAAATGAAAAATGAGAAAAAAGAGGAAAACAGAAAGAAAGAGGGCTGTTTTTGGACTAAAACCTGGGCTGAGGTGGCTGCACAGAAGTGGAATTGGTTGCTGGTGATGTTGGCTCGACGGGGGAAGCTCCGGCTGGTACTGTTCAGGCGTGAACAGTACCAGAGACGGCTGGACGGAGTCGTATGGATGTGCTGAGCAGCCGGGTGTCAACGGAACGGCGATCGGAGCTCCGGCGAAGCTCCGGCGACACTGTTTGTAAAACTGAAAAATGAGAAAAAAGAGGAAAACAGAAAGAAAGAGGGCTGTTTCTGGACTAAAACCTGGGCTGAGGTGGCTGCACAGAAGTGGAATTGGTTGCTGGTGATGTTGGCTCGACGGGGGAAGCTCCGGCTGGTACTGTTCAGGCGTGAACAGTACCAGAGACGGCCGGACGGAGTCGTATGGATGTGTTGAGTAGCCAGGTTTCGACGGAACTGCGATCGGAGCTCCGGCGACACTATTTGTAAAACTGAAAAATCAGAAAAAAGAGGAAAACAGAGAGAAAGAGGGCTGTTTCTGGACTAAAACCTGGGCTGAGGTGGCTGCACAGAGGAGGAATTTGGTTGCTGGTGATGTTGGCTCGACGGGGGAAGCTCCGGCTGGTAATGTTCAGGCGTGAACAGTACCAGAGACGGCTGGACGGAGTCGTATGGATGTGCTGAGCAGCCGGGTGTCGACGGAATGGTGATCGGAGCTCCGGCGAAGCTCCGGCGACACTATTTGTAAAACTGAAAAATGAGAAAAAAGAGGAAAACAGAGAGAAAGAGGGCTGTTTCTAGACTAAAAGCTGGGCTGAGGTGGCTGCACAGAGGTGGAATTGGTTGCTGGTGATGTTGGCTCGACGGGGGAAGCTCCGGCTGGTATTGTTCAGGCGTGAACAGTATCAGAGACGGCTGGACGGAGTCGTATGGATATGCTGAGCAGCCGGGTGTCGACGAAACGGCGATCGGAGCTCCGGCGAAGCTCCGGCGACACTGTTTGTAAAACTGAAAAATGAGAAAAAAGAGAAAAACAGAGAGAAAGAGGGCTATTTCTGGACTAAAACCTGAGCTGTGGTGGCTGCACAGAGGTGGAATTGATTGCTGGTGATGTTGGCTCGACGGGGAAAGCTCCGTCTGGTACTGTTCAGGCGTGAACAGTACCAGAGACGGCTGGACGGAGTCGTATGGATGTGCTGAGCAGCCGGGTGTCAACGGAACGGCGATCGGAGCTCCGGCGAAGCTCCAGCAACACTGTTTGTAAAACTAAAAAATGAGAAAAAAGAGGAAAACAGAGAGAAAGAGGGCTGTTTCTGGACAAAAACCTGGGCTGAGGAGGCTGCACAGAGGTGGAATTGGTTGCTGGTAATGTTGGCTCGACGGGGGAAGCTCCGGCTGGTACTGTTCAGGCGTGAACAGTACCAGAGACGGCTGGACGGAGTCGTATGGATGTGCTGAGCAGCCGGGTGTCCACGGAAGGGCGATCGGAGCTCCGGCGAAGCTCCGGCGACACTGTTTGTAAAACTGAAAAATGAGAAAAAAGACGAAAACAGAGAGAAAGAGGGCTGTTTCTAGACTAAAACCTGGGCTGAGGTGGCTACACAGAGGTGGAATTGGTTGCTGGTGATGTTGGCTCGACGGGGGAAGCTCCGGCTAGTACTGTTCAGGCGTGAACAGTACCAGAGACGGCTGGACGGAGTCGTATGGATGTGCTGAGCAGCCGGGTGTCGACGGAATGGTGATCGGAGCTCCGGCGAAGCTCCGGCGACACTATTTGTAAAACTGAAAAATGAGAAAAAAGAGGAAAACAGAGAGAAAGAGGGCTGTTTCTAGACTAAAACCTGGGCTGAGGTGGCTGCACAGAGGTGGAATTGGTTGCTGGTGATGTTGGCTCGACGGGGGAAGCTCCGGCTGGTATTGTTCAGGCGTGAACAGTATCAGAGACGGCTGGACGGAGTCGTATGGATATGCTGAGCAGCCGGGTGTCGACGAAACGGCGATCGGAGCTCCGGCGAAGCTCCGGCGACACTGTTTGTAAAACTGAAAAATGAGAAAAAAGAGAAAAACAGAGAGAAAGAGGGCTATTTCTGGACTAAAACCTGAGCTGTGGTGGCTGCACAGAGGTGGAATTGATTGCTGGTGATGTTGGCTCGACGGGGAAAGCTCCGTCTGGTACTGTTCAGGCGTGAACAGTACCAGAGACGGCTGGACGGAGTCGTATGGATGTGCTGAGCAGCCGGGTGTCAACGGAACGGCGATCGGAGCTCCGGCGAAGCTCCAGCAACACTGTTTGTAAAACTAAAAAATGAGAAAAAAGAGGAAAACAGAGAGAAAGAGGGTTGTTTCGGGACTAAAACCTGGACTGAGGTGGCTACACAGAGGTGGAATTGGTTGCTGGTGATGTTGGCTCGACGGGGGAAGCTCCGGCTGGTACTGTTCAGGCGTGAACAATACCAGAGACGGCTGGACGGAGTCGTATGGATGTGCTGAGCAGCCGGGTGTCCACGGAACGGCGATCGGAGCTCCGGCGAAGCTCCGGCGACACTGTTTGTCAAACTGAAAAATGAGAAAAAAGAGGAAAACAGAGAGAAAGAGGGTTGTTTCTGGACTAAAACCTGGGCTGAGGTGGCTGCACAGAGGTGGAATTGGTTGCTGGTGATGTTGGCTCGACGGGGGAAGCTCCGGCTAGTACTGTTCAGGCGTGAACAGTACCAGAGACGGCTGGACGGAGTCGTATGGATGTGCTGAGCAGCCGGGTGTCGACGGAACGGCGATCGGAGCTCCGGCGAAGCTCCGGCGACATTGTTTGTAAAACTGAAAAATGAGAAAAAAGAGGAAAACAGAGAGAAAGAGGGCTGTTTCTGGACAAAAACCTGGGCTGAGGAGGCTGCACAGAGGTGGAATTGGTTGCTGGTAATGTTGGCTCGACGGGGGAAGCTCCGGCTGGTACTGTTCAGGCGTGAACAGTACTAGAGACGGCTGGACGGAGTCGTATGGATGTGCTGAGCAGCCGGGTGTCCACGGAAGGGCGATCGGAGCTCCGGCGAAGCTCCGGCGACACTGTTTGTAAAACTGAAAAATGAGAAAAAAGACGAAAACAGAGAGAAAGAGGGCTGTTTCTAGACTAAAACCTGGGCTGAGGTGGCTACACAGAGGTGGAATTGGTTGCTGGTGATGTTGGCTCGACGGGGGAAGCTCCGGCTGGTACTGTTCAGGCGTGAACAGTACCAGAGAAGGCTGGACGGAGTCGTTTGGATGTGCTGAGCAGGCGGGCGTCGACGGAACGGCGATCGGAGCTCCGGCGAAGCTACGGCGACACTGTTTGTGAAACTGAAAAATGAGAAAAAAGAGGAAAACAGAGAAAAAGAGGGCTGTTTCTAGACTAAAACCTGGGCTGAGGTGGCTACACAGAGATGGAATTGGTTGCTGGTGATGTTGGCTCGACGGGGGAAGCTCCGGCTGGTACTGTTCAGGCGTGAACAGTACCAGAGACGGCTGGACGGAGTCGTATGGATGTGCTGAGCAGCCGGGTGTCAACGGAACTGCGATCGGAGCTCCGGCGAAGCTCCGGCGACACTGTTTGTAAAACTTAAAAATGAGAAAAAAGAGGAAAACAGAAAGAAAGAGGGTTGTTTCTGGACTAAAACCTGGGCTGAGGTGGCTGCACAGAGGTGGAATTGGTTGCTGGTGATGTTGGCTCGACGGGGGAAGCTCCGGCTGGTACTGTTCAGGCGTGAACAATACCAGAGACGGCTGGACGGAGTCGTATGGATGTGCTGAGCAGCCGGGTGTCAACGGAACGGCGATCGGAGCTCCGGCGAAGCTCCGGCGACACTGTTTGTAAAACTGAAAAATGAGAAAAAAGACGAAAACAGAGAAAAAGAGGGCTGTTTCTAGACTAAAACCTGGGCTGAGGTGGCTACACAGAGGTGGAATTGGTTGCTGGTGATGTTGGCTCGACGGGGGAAGCTCCGGCTGGTACTGTTCAGGCGTGAACAGTACCAGAGATGGCTGGACGGAGTCGTATGGATGTGCTGAGCAGGCGGGCGTCGACGGAACGGCGATCGGAGCTCCGGCGAAGCTCCGGCGACACTGTTTGTAAAACTGAAAAATGAGAAAAAAGAGGAAAACAGAGAAAAAGAGGGCTGTTTCTAGACTAAAACCTGGGCTGAGGTGGCTACACAGAGGTGGAATTGGTTGCTGGTGATGTTGGCTCGACGGGGGAAGCTCCGGCTGGTACTGTTCAGGCGTGAACAGTACCAGAGACGGCTGGACGGAGTCGTATGGATATGCTGAGCAGCCGGGTGTCGACGAAACGGCGATCGGAGCTCCGGCGAAGCTCCGGCGACACTGTTTGTAAAACTGAAAAATGAGAAAAAAGAGAAAAACAGAGAAAAAGAGGGCTGTTTCTAGACTAAAACCTGGGCTGAGGTGGCTACACAGAGATGGAATTGGTTGCTGGTGATGTTGGCTCGACGGGGGAAGCTCCGGCTGGTACTGTTCAGGCGTGAACAGTACCAGAGACGGCTGGACGGAGTCGTATGGATGTGCTGAGCAGCCGGGTGTCAACGGAACGGCGATCGGAGCTCCGGCGAAGCTCCAGCAACACTGTTTGTAAAACTAAAAAATGAGAAAAAAGAGGAAAACAGAGAGAAAGAGGGTTGTTTCGGGACTAAAACCTGGACTGAGGTGGCTACACAGAGGTGGAATTGGTTGCTGGTGATGTTGGCTCGACGGGGGAAGCTCCGGCTGGTACTGTTCAGGCGTGAACAGTACCAGAGACGGCTGGACGGAGTCGTATGGATGTGCTGAGCAGCCGGGTGTCAACGGAACGGCGATCGGAGCTCCGGCGAAGCTCCGGCGACACTGTTTGTAAAACTGAAAAATGAGAAAAAAGAGGAAAACAGAAAGAAAGAGGGTTGTTTCTGGACTAAAACCTGGGCTGAGGTGGCTGCACAGAGGTGGAATTGGTTGCTGGTGATGTTGGCTCGACGGGGGAAGCTCCGGCTGGTACTGTTCAGGCGTGAACAATACCAGAGACGGCTGGACGGAGTCGTATGGATGTGCTGAGCAGCCGGGTGTCAACGGAACGGCGATCGGAGCTCCGGCGAAGCTCCGGCGACACTGTTTGTAAAACTGAAAAATGAGAAAAAAGAGGAAAACAGAGAAAAAGAGGGCTGTTTCTAGACTAAAACCTGGGCTGAGGTGGCTACACAGAGATGGAATTGGTTGCTGGTGATGTTGGCTCGACGGGGGAAGCTCCGGCTGGTACTGTTCAGGCGTGAACAGTACCAGAGACGGCTGGACGGAGTCGTATGGATGTGCTGAGCAGCCGGGTGTCAACGGAACGGCGATCGGAGCTCCGGCGAAGCTCCGGCGACACTGTTTGTAAAACTGAAAAATGAGAAAAAAGAGGAAAACAGAAAGAAAGAGGGTTGTTTCTGGACTAAAATCTGGGCTGAGGTGGCTGCACAGAGGTGGAATTGGTTGCTGGTGATGTTGGCTCGACGGGGGAAGCTCCGGCTGGTACTGTTCAGGCGTGAACAATACCAGAGACGGCTGGACGGAGTCGTATGGATGTGCTGAGCAGCCGGGTGTCAACGGAACGGCGATCGGAGCTCCGGCGAAGCTCCGGCGACACTGTTTGTAAAACTGAAAAATGAGAAAAAAGAGGAAAACAGTGAAAAAGAGGGCTGTTTCTAGACTAAAACCTGGGCTGAGGTGGCTACACAGAGATGGAATTGGTTGCTGGTGATGTTGGCTCGACGGGGGAAGCTCCGGCTGGTACTGTTCAGGCGTGAACAGTACCAGAGACGGCTGGACGGAGTCGTATGGATGTGCTGAGCAGCCGGGTGTCAACGGAACGGCGATCGGAGCTCCGGCGAAGCTCCGGCGACACTGTTTGTAAAACTGAAAAATGAGAAAAAAGAGGAAAACAGAAAGAAAGAGGGTTGTTTCTGGACTAAAACCTGGGCTGAGGTGGCTGCACAGAGGTGGAATTGGTTGCTGGTGATGTTGGCTCGACGGGGGAAGCTCCGGCTGGTACTGTTCAGGCGTGAACAATACCAGAGACGGCTGGACGGAGTCGTATGGATGTGCTGAGCAGCCGGGTGTCAACGGAACGGCGATCGGAGCTCCGGCGAAGCTCCGGCGACACTGTTTGTAAAACTGAAAAATGAGAAAAAAGAGGAAAACAGAGAAAAAGAGGGCTGTTTCTAGACTAAAACCTGGGCTGAGGTGGCTACACAGAGATGGAATTGGTTGCTGGTGATGTTGGCTCGACGGGGGAAGCTCCGGCTGGTACTGTTCAGGCGTGAACAGTACCAGAGACGGCTGGACGGAGTCGTATGGATGTGCTGAGCAGCCGGGTGTCAACGGAACGGCGATCGGAGCTCCGGCGAAGCTCCGGCGACACTGTTTGTAAAACTGAAAAATGAGAAAAAAGAGGAAAACAGAAAGAAAGAGGGTTGTTTCTGGACTAAAATCTGGGCTGAGGTGGCTGCACAGAGGTGGAATTGGTTGCTGGTGATGTTGGCTCGACGGGGGAAGCTCCGGCTGGTACTGTTCAGGCGTGAACAGTACCAGAGAAGGCTGGACGGAGTCGTTTGGATGTGCTGAGCAGGCGGGCGTCGACGGAACGGCGATCGGAGCTCCGGCGAAGCTACGGCGACACTGTTTGTGAAACTGAAAAATGAGAAAAAAGAGGAAAACAGAGAAAAAGAGGGCTGTTTCTAGACTAAAACCTGGGCTGAGGTGGCTACACAGAGATGGAATTGGTTGCTGGTGATGTTGGCTCGACGGGGGAAGCTCCGGCTGGTACTGTTCAGGCGTGAACAGTACCAGAGACGGCTGGACGGAGTCGTATGGATGTGCTGAGCAGCCGGGTGTCAACGGAACTGCGATCGGAGCTCCGGCGAAGCTCCGGCGACACTGTTTGTAAAACTGAAAAATGAGAAAAAAGAGGAAAACAGAAAGAAAGAGGGTTGTTTCTGGACTAAAACCTGGGCTGAGGTGGCTGCACAGAGGTGGAATTGGTTGCTGGTGATGTTGGCTCGACGGGGGAAGCTCCGGCTGGTACTGTTCAGGCGTGAACAATACCAGAGACGGCTGGACGGAGTCGTATGGATGTGCTGAGCAGCCGGGTGTCAACGGAACGGCGATCGGAGCTCCGGCGAAGCTCCGGCGACACTGCTTGTAAAAATGAAAAATGAGAAAAAAGAGGAAAACAGAAAGAAAGAGGGCTGTTTCTGGACTAAAACCTGGGCTGAGGTGGCTGCACAGAGGTGGAATTGGTTGCTGGTGATGTTGGCTCGACGGGGGAAGCTCCGGCTGGTACTGTTCAGGCGTGAACAGTACCAGAGACGGCCGGACGGAGTCGTATGGATGTGTTGAGTAGCCGGGTTTCGACGGAACGGCGATCGGAGCTCCGGCGACACTATTTGTAAAACTGAAAAATGAGAAAAAAGAGGAAAACAGAGAGAAAGAGGGCTGTTTCTAGACTAAAAGCTGGGCTGAGGTGGCTGCACAGAGGTGGAATTGGTTGCTGGTGATGTTGGCTCGACGGGGGAAGCTCCGGCTGGTATTGTTCAGGCGTGAACAGTATCAGAGACGGCTGGACGGAGTCGTATGGATATGCTGAGCAGCCGGGTGTCGACGAAACGGCGATCGGAGCTCCGGCGAAGCTCCGGCGACACTGTTTGTAAAACTGAAAAATGAGAAAAAAGAGAAAAACAGAGAGAAAGAGGGCTATTTCTGGACTAAAACCTGAGCTGTGGTGGCTGCACAGAGGTGGAATTGATTGCTGGTGATGTTGGCTCGACGGGGAAAGCTCCGTCTGGTACTGTTCAGGCGTGAACAGTACCAGAGACGGCTGGACGGAGTCGTATGGATGTGCTGAGCAGCCGGGTGTCAACGGAACGGCGATCGGAGCTCCGGCGAAGCTCCAGCAACACTGTTTGTAAAACTAAAAAATGAGAAAAAAGAGGAAAACAGAGAGAAAGAGGGTTGTTTCGGGACTAAAACCTGGACTGAGGTGGCTACACAGAGGTGGAATTGGTTGCTGGTGATGTTGGCTCGACGGGGGAAGCTCCGGCTGGTACTGTTCAGGCGTGAACAGTACCAGAGACGGCTGGACGGAGTCGTATGGATGTGCTGAGCAGCCGGGTGTCCACGGAACGGCGATCGGAGCTCCGGCGAAGCTCCGGCGACACTGTTTGTCAAACTGAAAAATGAGAAAAAAGAGGAAAACAGAGAGAAAGAGGGTTGTTTCTGGACTAAAACCTGGGCTGAGGTGGCTGCACAGAGGTGGAATTGGTTGCTGGTGATGTTGGCTCGACGGGGGAAGCTCCGGCTAGTACTGTTCAGGCGTGAACAGTACCAGAGACGGCTGGACGGAGTCGTATGGATGTGCTGAGCAGCCGGGTGTCGACGGAACGGCGATCGGAGCTCCGGCGAAGCTCCGGCGACATTGTTTGTAAAACTGAAAAATGAGAAAAAAGAGGAAAACAGAGAGAAAGAGGGCTGTTTCTGGACAAAAACCTGGGCTGAGGAGGCTGCACAGAGGTGGAATTGGTTGCTGGTAATGTTGGCTCGACGGGGGAAGCTCCGGCTGGTACTGTTCAGGCGTGAACAGTACTAGAGACGGCTGGACGGAGTCGTATGGATGTGCTGAGCAGCCGGGTGTCCACGGAAGGGCGATCGGAGCTCCGGCGAAGCTCCGGCGACACTGTTTGTAAAACTGAAAAATGAGAAAAAAGACGAAAACAGAGAGAAAGAGGGCTGTTTCTAGACTAAAACCTGGGCTGAGGTGGCTACACAGAGGTGGAATTGGTTGCTGGTGATGTTGGCTCGACGGGGGAAGCTCCGGCTGGTACTGTTCAGGCGTGAACAGTACCAGAGAAGGCTGGACGGAGTCGTTTGGATGTGCTGAGCAGCCGGGTGTCGACGGAACGGCGATCGGAGCTCCGGCGAAGCTCCGGCGACACTGTTTGTAAAACTGAAAAATGAGAAAAAAGAGGAAAACAGAGAGAAAGAGGGCTGTTTCTAGACTAAAACCTGGGCTGAGGTGGCTGCACAGAGGTGGAATTGGTTGCTGGTGATGTTGGCTCGACGGGGGAAGCTCCGGCTGGTACTGTTCAGGCGTGAACAGTATCAGAGATGGCTGGACGGAGTCGTATGGATATGCTGAGCAGGCGGGCGTCGACGGAACGGCGATCGGAGCTCCGGCGAAGCTCCGGCGACACTGTTTGTAAAACTGAAAAATGAGAAAAAAGAGGAAAACAGAGAAAAAGAGGGCTGTTTCTAGACTAAAACCTGGGCTGAGGTGGCTACACAGAGATGGAATTGGTTGCTGGTGATGTTGGCTCGACGGGGGAAGCTCCGGCTGGTACTGTTCAGGCGTGAACAGTACCAGAGACGGCTGGACGGAGTCGTATGGATGTGCTGAGCAGCCGGGTGTCCACGGAACGGCGATCGGAGCTCCGGCGAAGCTCCGGCGACACTGTTTGTAAAACTGAAAAATGAGAAAAAAGAGGAAAACAGAAAGAAAGAGGGTTGTTTCTGGACTAAAACCTGGGCTGAGGTGGCTGCACAGAGGTGGAATTGGTTGCTGGTGATGTTGGCTCGACGGGGGAAGCTCCGGCTGGTACTGTTCAGGCGTGAACAGTACCAGAGACGGCTGGACGGAGTCGTATGGATGTGCTGAGCAGCCGGGTGTCAACGGAACGGCGATCGGAGCTCCGGCGAAGCTCCGGCGACACTGTTTGTAAAACTGAAAAATGAGAAAAAAGAGGAAAACAGAGAAAAAGAGGGCTGTTTCTAGACTAAAACCTGGGCTGAGGTGGCTACACAGAGGTGGAATTGGTTGCTGGTGATGTTGGCTCGACGGGGGAAGCTCCGGCTGGTACTGTTCAGGCGTGAACAGTACCAGAGATGGCTGGACGGAGTCGTATGGATGTGCTGAGCAGCCGGGTGTCGACGGAACGGCGATCGGAGCTCCGGCGAAGCTCCGGCGACACTGTTTGTAAAACTGAAAAATGAGAAAAAAGAGGAAAACAGAGAGAAAGAGGGCTGTTTCTAGACTAAAACCTGGGCTGAGGTGGCTACACAGAGGTGAAATTGGTTGCTGGTGATGTTGGCTCGACGGGGGAAGCTCCGGCTGGTACTGTTCAGGCGTGAACAGTACCAGAGACGGCTGGACGGAGTCGTATGGATATGCTAAGCAGCCGGGTGTCGACGAAACGGCGATCGGAGCTCCGGTAAAGCTCCGGCGACACTGTTTGTAACTGAAAAATGAGAAAAAAGAGAAAAACAAAGAGAAAGAGGGCTGTTTCTAGACTAAAACCTGTGCTGAGGAGGCTGCACAGAAGTGGAATTGGTTGCTGGTGATGTTGGCTCGACGGGGGAAGCTCCGGCTGGCACTGTTCAGGTGTGAACAGTAGTAGAGACGGCTGGACGGAGTCGTGTGGATGTGATGAGCAGCCGGGTGTCGACGGAACGGCGATCGGAGCTCCGGCGAAGCTCCGGCGACACTGTTTGTAAAACTGAAAAATGAGAAAAAAGAGGAAAACACAGAGAAAGAGGGCTGTTTCTAGACTAAAACCTGGGCTGAGGTGGCTGCCCAGAGATGGAATTGGTTGCTGGTGTTGTTGGCTCTACGGGGGAAGCTCCGGCTGGTACTGTTCAGGCGTGAACAGTATCAGAGATGGCTGGACGGAGTCGTATGGATATGCTGAGCAGCCGCGTGTCGACGGAACGGCGATCGGAGCTCCGGCGAAGCTCCGGCGACACTGCTTGTAAAAATGAAAAATGAGAAAAAAGAGGAAAACAGAAAGAAAGAGGGCTGTTTCTGGACTAAAACCTGGGCTGAGGTGGCTGCACAGAAGTGGAATTGGTTGCTGGTGATGTTGGCTCGACGGGGGAAGCTCCGGCTGGTACTGTTCAGGCGTGAACAGTACCAGAGACGGCCGGACGGAGTCGTATGGATGTGTTGAGTAGCCGGGTTTCGACGGAACGGCGATCGGAGCTCCGGCGACACTATTTGTAAAACTGAAAAATGAGAAAAAAGAGGAAAACAGAGAGAAAGAGGGCTGTTTCTGGACTAAAACCTGGGCTGAGGTGGCTGCACAGAGGAGGAATTTGGTTGCTGGTGATGTTGGCTCGACGGGGGAAGCTCCGGCTGGTAATGTTCAGGCGTGAACAGTACCAGAGACGGCTGGACGGAGTCGTATGGATGTGCTGAGCAGCCGGGTGTCGACGGAATGGTGATCGGAGCTCCGGCGAAGCTCCGGCGACACTATTTGTAAAACTGAAAAATGAGAAAAAAGAGGAAAACAGAGAGAAAGAGGGCTGTTTCTAGACTAAAAGCTGGGCTGAGGTGGCTGCACAGAGGTGGAATTGGTTGCTGGTGATGTTGGCTCGACGGGGGAAGCTCCGGCTGGTATTGTTCAGGCGTGAACAGTATCAGAGACGGCTGGACGGAGTCGTATGGATATGCTGAGCAGCCGGGTGTCGACGAAACGGCGATCGGAGCTCCGGCGAAGCTCCGGCGACACTGTTTGTAAAACTGAAAAATGAGAAAAAAGAGGAAAACAGAGAGAAAGAGGGCTATTTCTGGACTAAAACCTGGGCTGAGGTGGCTGCACATAGGTGGAATTGGTTGCTGGTGATGTTGGCTCGACGGGGAAAGCTCCGTCTGGTACTGTTCAGGCGTGAACAGTACCAGAGACGGCTGGACGGAGTCGTATGGATGTGCTGAGCAGCCGGGTGTCAACGGAACGGCGATCGGAGCTCCGGCGAAGCTCCAGCAACACTGTTTGTAAAACTAAAAAATGAGAAAAAAGAGGAAAACAGAGAGAAAGAGGGTTGTTTCGGGACTAAAACCTGGACTGAGGTGGCTACACAGAGGTGGAATTGGTTGCTGGTGATGTTGGCTCGACGGGGGAAGCTCCGGCTGGTACTGTTCAGGCGTGAACAGTACCAGAGACGGCTGGACGGAGTCGTATGGATGTGCTGAGCAGCCGGGTGTCCACGGAACGGCGATCGGAGCTCCGGCGAAGCTCCGGCGACACTGTTTGTCAAACTGAAAAATGAGAAAAAAGAGGAAAACAGAGAGAAAGAGGGTTGTTTCTGGACTAAAACCTGGGCTGAGGTGGCTGCACAGAGGTGGAATTGGTTGCTGGTGATGTTGGCTCGACGGGGGAAGCTCCGGCTAGTACTGTTCAGGCGTGAACAGTACCAGAGACGGCTGGACGGAGTCGTATGGATGTGCTGAGCAGCCGGGTGTCGACGGAACGGCGATCGGAGCTCCGGCGAAGCTCCGGCGACATTGTTTGTAAAACTGAAAAATGAGAAAAAAAAGGAAAACAGAGAGAAAGAGGGCTGTTTCTGGACAAAAACCTGGGCTGAGGAGGCTGCACAGAGGTGGAATTGGTTGCTGGTAATGTTGGCTCGACGGGGGAAGCTCCGGCTGGTACTGTTCAGGCGTGAACAGTACTAGAGACGGCTGGACGGAGTCGTATGGATGTGCTGAGCAGCCGGGTGTCCACGGAAGGGCGATCGGAGCTCCGGCGAAGCTCCGGCGACACTGTTTGTAAAACTGAAAAATGAGAAAAAAAAGGAAAACAGAGAGAAAGAGGGCTGTTTCTGGACAAAAACCTGGGCTGAGGAGGCTGCACAGAGGTGGAATTGGTTGCTGGTAATGTTGGCTCGACGGGGGAAGCTCCGGCTGGTACTGTTCAGGCGTGAACAGTACTAGAGACGGCTGGACGGAGTCGTATGGATGTGCTGAGCAGCCGGGTGTCCACGGAAGGGCGATCGGAGCTCCGGCGAAGCTCCGGCGACACTGTTTGTAAAACTGAAAAATGAGAAAAAAGACGAAAACAGAGAGAAAGAGGGCTGTTTCTAGACTAAAACCTGGGCTGAGGTGGCTACACAGAGGTGGAATTGGTTGCTGGTGATGTTGGCTCGACGGGGGAAGCTCCGGCTGGTACTGTTCAGGCGTGAACAGTACCAGAGAAGGCTGGACGGAGTCGTTTGGATGTGCTGAGCAGCCGGGTGTCGACGGAACGGCGATCGGAGCTCCGGCGAAGCTCCGGCGACACTGTTTGTAAAACTGAAAAATGAGAAAAAAGAGGAAAACAGAGAGAAAGAGGGCTGTTTCTAGACTAAAACCTGGGCTGAGGTGGCTGCACAGAGGTGGAATTGGTTGCTGGTGTTGTTGGCTCTACGGGGGAAGCTCCGGCTGGTACTGTTTAGGCGTGAACAGTATCAGAGATGGCTGGACGGAGTCGTATGGATATGCTGAGCAGGCGGGCGTCGACGGAACGGCGATCGGAGCTCCGGCGAAGCTCCGGCGACACTGTTTGTAAAACTGAAAAATGAGAAAAAAGAGGAAAACAGAGAAAAAGAGGGCTGTTTCTAGACTAAAACCTGGGCTGAGGTGGCTACACAGAGATGGAATTGGTTGCTGGTGATGTTGGCTCGACGGGGGAAGCTCCGGCTGGTACTGTTCAGGCGTGAACAGTACCAGAGACGGCTGGACGGAGTCGTATGGATGTGCTGAGCAGCCGGGTGTCAACGGAACGGCGATCGGAGCTCCGGCGAAGCTCCGGCGACACTGTTTGTAAAACTGAAAAATGAGAAAAAAGAGGAAAACAGAAAGAAAGAGGGTTGTTTCTGGACTAAAACCTGGGCTGAGGTGGCTGCACAGAGGTGGAATTGGTTGCTGGTGATGTTGGCTCGACGGGGGAAGCTCCGGCTGGTACTGTTCAGGCGTGAACAATACCAGAGACGGCTGGACGGAGTCGTATGGATGTGCTGAGCAGCCGGGTGTCGACGGAACGGCGATCGGAGCTCCGGCGAAGCTCCGGCGACACTGTTTGTAAAACTGAAAAATGAGAAAAAAGAGGAAAACAGAGAGAAAGAGGGCTGTTTCTAGACTAAAACCTGGGCTGAGGTGGCTACACAGAGGTGGAATTGGTTGCTGGTGATGTTGGCTCGACGGGGGAAGCTCCGGCTGGTACTGTTCAGGCGTGAACAGTACCAGAGACGGCTGGACGGAGTCGTATGGATATGCTAAGCAGCCGGGTGTCGACGAAACGGCGATCGGAGCTCCGGTAAAGCTCCGGCGACACTGTTTGTAACTGAAAAATGAGAAAAAAGAGAAAAACAAAGAGAAAGAGGGCTGTTTCTAGACTAAAACCTGTGCTGAGGAGGCTGCACAGAAGTGGAATTGGTTGCTGGTGATGTTGGCTCGACGGGGGAAGCTCCGGCTGGTACTGTTCAGGTGTGAACAGTACTAGAGACGGCTGGACGGAGTCGTATGGATGTGATGAGCAGCCGGGTGTCGACGGAACGGCGATCGGAGCTCCGGCGAAGCTCCGGCGACACTGTTTGTAAAACTGAAAAATGAGAAAAAAGAGGAAAACAGAGAAAAAGAGGGCTGTTTCTAGACTAAAACCTGGGCTGAGGTGGCTACACAGAGATGGAATTGGTTGCTGGTGTTGTTGGCTCTACGGGGGAAGCTCCGGCTGGTACTGTTCAGGCGTGAACAGTATCAGAGATGGCTGGACGGAGTCGTATGGATATGCTGAGCAGCCGGGTGTCGACGGAACGGCGATCGGAGCTCCGGCGAAGCTCCGGCGACACTGTTTGTAAAAATGAAAAATGAGAAAAAAGAGGAAAACAGAAAGAAAGAGGGCTGTTTCTGGACTAAAACCTGGGCTGAGGTGGCTGCACAGAAGTGGAATTTGTTGCTGGTGATGTTGGCTCGACGGGGGAAGCTCCGGCTGGTACTGTTCAGGCGTGAACAGTACCAGAGACGGCTGGACGGAGTCGTATGGATGTGCTGAGCAGCCGGGTGTCCACGGAACGGCGATCGGAGCTCCGGCGAAGCTCCGGCGACACTGTTTGTAAAACTGAAAAATGAGAAAAAAGAGGAAAACAGAGAGAAAGAGGGCTGTTTCTAGACTAAAACCTGGGCTGAGGTGGCTACACAGAGGTGGAATTGGTTGCTGGTGATGTTGGCTCGACGGGGGTAGCTCCGGCTGGTACTGTTCAGGCGTGAACAGTACCAGAGATGGCTGGACGGAGTCGTATGGATGTGCTGAGCAGCCGGGTGTCGACGGAACGGCGATCGGAGCTCCGGCGAAGCTCCGGCGACACTGTTTGTAAAACTGAAAAATGAGAAAAAAGATGAAAACAGAGAGAAAGAGGGCTGTTTCTGGACTAAAACCTGGGCTGAGGTGGCTGCACAGAGGTGGAATTGGTTGCTGGTGATGTTGGCTCGACGGGGGAAGCTCCGGCTGGTACTGTTCAGGCGTGAACAGTACCAGAGACGGCTGGACGGAGTCGTATGGATATGCTGAGCAGCCGGGTGTCGACGAAACGGCGATCGGAGCTCCGGTAAAGCTCCGGCTACACTCTTTGTAAAACTGAAAAATGAGAAAAAAGTGAAAAACAGAGAGAAAGAGGGTTGTTTCTAGACTAAAACCTGTGCTGAGGTGGCTGCACAGAGGTGGAATTGGTTGCTGGTGATGTTGGCTCGACGGGGGAAGCTCCGGCTGGTACTGTTCAGGCGTGAACAATACCAGAGACGGCTGGACGGAGTCGTATGGATGTGCTGAGCAGCCGGGTGTCAACGGAACGGCGATCGGAGCTCCGGCGAAGCTCCGGCGACACTGTTTGTAAAACTGAAAAATGAGAAAAAAGAGGAAAACAGAGAAAAAGAGGGCTGTTTCTAGACTAAAACCTGGGCTGAGGTGGCTGCACAGAGGTGGAATTGGTTGCTGGTGTTGTTGGCTCTACGGGGGAAGCTCCGGCTGGTACTGTTCAGGCGTGAACAGTATCAGAGATGGCTGGACGGAGTCGTATGGATATGCTGAGCAGCCGCGTGTCGACGGAACGGCGATCGGAGCTCCGGCGAAGCTCCGGCGACACTGCTTGTAAAAATGAGAAAAAAGAGGAAAACAGAAAGAAAGAGGGCTGTTTCTGGACTAAAACCTGGGCTGAGGTGGCTGCACAGAAGTGGAATTGGTTGCTGGTGATGTTGGCTCGACGGGGGAAGCTCCGGCTGGTACTGTTCAGGCGTGAACAGTACCAGAGACGGCCGGACGGAGTCGTATGGATGTGTTGAGTAGCCGGGTTTCGACGGAACGGCGATCGGAGCTCCGGCGACACTTTTTGTAAAACTGAAAAATGAGAAAAAAGAGGAAAACAGAGAGAAAGAGGGCTGTTTCTGGACTAAAACCTGGGCTGAGGTGGCTGCACAGAGGAGGAATTTGGTTGCTGGTGATGTTGGCTCGACGGGGGAAGCTCCGGCTGGTAATGTTCAGGCGTGAACAGTACCAGAGACGGCTGGACGGAGTCGTATGGATGTGCTGAGCAGCCGGGTGTCGACGGAATGGTGATCGGAGCTCCGGCGAAGCTCCGGCGACACTATTTGTAAAACTGAAAAATGAGAAAAAAGAGGAAAACAGAGAGAAAGAGGGCTGTTTCTAGACTAAAAGCTGGGCTGAGGTGGCTGCACAGAGGTGGAATTGGTTGCTGGTGATGTTGGCTCGACGGGGGAAGCTCCGGCTGGTATTGTTCAGGCGTGAACAGTATCAGAGACGGCTGGACGGAGTCGTATGGATATGCTGAGCAGCCGGGTGTCGACGAAACGGCGATCGGAGCTCCGGCGAAGCTCCGGCGACACTGTTTGTAAAACTGAAAAATGAGAAAAAAGAGGAAAACAGAGAGAAAGAGGGCTATTTCTGGACTAAAACCTGGGCTGAGGTGGCTGCACATAGGTGGAATTGGTTGCTGGTGATGTTGGCTCGACAGGGAAAGCTCCGTCTGGTACTGTTCAGGCGTGAACAGTACCAGAGACGGCTGGACGGAGTCGTATGGATGTGCTGAGCAGCCGGGTGTCAACGGAACGGCGATCGGAGCTCCGGCGAAGCTCCAGCAACACTGTTTGTAAAACTAAAAAATGAGAAAAAAGAGGAAAACAGAGAGAAAGAGGGTTGTTTCGGGACTAAAACCTGGACTGAGGTGGCTACACAGAGGTGGAATTGGTTGCTGGTGATGTTGGCTCGACGGGGGAAGCTCCGGCTGGTACTGTTCAGGCGTGAACAGTACCAGAGACGGCTGGACGGAGTCGTATGGATGTGCTGAGCAGCCGGGTGTCCACGGAACGGCGATCGGAGCTCCGGCGAAGCTCCGGCGACACTGTTTGTCAAACTGAAAAATGAGAAAAAAGAGGAAAACAGAGAGAAAGAGGGTTGTTTCTGGACTAAAACCTGGGCTGAGGTGGCTGCACAGAGGTGGAATTGGTTGCTGGTGATGTTGGCTCGACGGGGAAAGCTCCGGCTAGTACTGTTCAGGCGTGAACAGTACCAGAGACGGCTGGACGGAGTCGTATGGATGTGCTGAGCAGCCGGGTGTCGACGGAACGGCGATCGGAGCTCCGGCGAAGCTCCGGCGACACTGTTTGTAAAACTGAAAAATGAGAAAAAAAAGGAAAACAGAGAGAAAGAGGGCTGTTTCTGGACAAAAACCTGGGCTGAGGAGGCTGCACAGAGGTGGAATTGGTTGCTGGTAATGTTGGCTCGACGGGGGAAGCTCCGGCTGGTACTGTTCAGGCGTGAACAGTACTAGAGACGGCTGGACGGAGTCGTATGGATGTGCTGAGCAGCCGGGTGTCGACGGAACGGCGATCGGAGCTCCGGCGAAGCTCCGGCGACACTGTTTGTAAAACTGAAAAATGAGAAAAAAGAGGAAAACAGAGAAAAAGAGGGCTGTTTCTAGACTAAAACCTGGGCTGAGGTGGCTACACAGAGATGGAATTGGTTGATGGTGATGTTGGCTCGACGGGGGAAGCTCCGGCTGGTACTGTTCAGGCGTGAACAGTACCAGAGACGGCTGGACGGAGTCGTATGGATATGCTAAGCAGCCGGGTGTCGACGAAACGGCGATCGGAGCTCCGGTAAAGCTCCGGCGACACTGTTTGTAACTGAAAAATGAGAAAAAAGAGAAAAACAAAGAGAAAGAGGGCTGTTTCTAGACTAAAACCTGTGCTGAGGAGGCTGCACAGAAGTGGAATTGGTTGCTGGTGATGTTGGCTCGACGGGGGAAGCTCCGGCTGGTACTGTTGAGGTGTGAACAGTACTAGAGACGGCTGGACGGAGTCGTATGGATGTGATGAGCAGCCGGGTGTCGACGGAACGGCGATCGGAGCTCCGGCGAAGCTCCGGCGACACTGTTTGTAAAACTGAAAAATGAGAAAAAAGAGGAAAACAGAGAGAAAGAGGGCTGTTTCTAGACTAAAACCTGGGCTGAGGTGGCTGCCCAGAGGTGGAATTGGTTGCTGGTGTTGTTGGCTCTACGGGGGAAGCTCCGGCTGGTACTGTTCAGGCGTGAACAGTATCAGAGATGGCTGGACGGAGTCGTATGGATATGCTGAGCAGCCGGGTGTCGACGGAACGGCGATCGGAGCTCCGGCGAAGCTCCGGCGACACTGTTTGTAAAACTGAAAAATGAGAAAAAAGAGGAAAACAGAGAGAAAGAGGGCTATTTCTGGACTAAAACCTGGGCTGAGGTGGCTGCACATAGGTGGAATTGGTTGCTGGTGATGTTGGCTCGACAGGGAAAGCTCCGTCTGGTACTGTTCAGGCGTGAACAGTACCAGAGACGGCTGGACGGAGTCGTATGGATGTGCTGAGCAGCCGGGTGTCGACGGAACGGCGATCGGAGCTCCGGCGAAGCTCCGGCGACACTGTTTGTAAAACTGAAAAATGAGAAAAAAAAGGAAAACAGAGAGAAAGAGGGCTGTTTCTGGACTAAAACCTGGGCTGAGGTGGCTGCACAGAGGTGGAATTGGTTGCTGGTGATGTTGGCTCGACGGGGGAAGCTCCGGCTGGTACTGTTCAGGCGTGAACAGTACCAGAGACGGCTGGACGGAGTCGTATGGATGTGCTGAGCAGCCGGGTGTCCACGGAACGGCGATCGGAGCTCCGGCGAAGCTCCGGCGACACTGTTTGTCAAACTGAAAAATGAGAAAAAAGAGGAAAACAGAAAGAAAGAGGGCTGTTTCTGGACTAAAACCTGGGCTGAGGTGGCTGCACAGAAGTGGAATTTGTTGCTGGTGATGTTGGCTCGACGGGGGAAGCTCCGGCTGGTACTGTTCAGGCGTGAACAGTACCAGAGACGGCTGGACGGAGTCGTATGGATGTGCTGAGCAGCCGGGTGTCCACGGAACGGCGATCGGAGCTCCGGCGAAGCTCCGGCGACACTGTTTGTAAAACTGAAAAATGAGAAAAAAGAGGAAAACAGAGAGAAAGAGGGCTGTTTCTAGACTAAAACCTGGGCTGAGGTGGCTGCACAGAGGTGGAATTGGTTGCTGGTGATGTTGGCTCGACGGGGGAAGCTCCGGCTGGTAATGTTCAGGCGTGAACAGTACCAGAGATGGCTGGACGGAGTCGTATGGATGTGCTGAGCAGCCGGGTGTCGACGGAACGGCGATCGGAGCTCCGGCGAAGCTCCGGCGACACTGTTTGTAAAACTGAAAAATGAGAAAAAAGATGAAAACAGAGAGAAAGAGGGCTGTTTCTGGACTAAAACCTGGGCTGAGGTGGCTGCACAGAGGTGGAATTGGTTGCTGGTGATGTTGGCTCGACGGGGGAAGCTCCGGCTGGTACTGTTCAGGCGTGAACAGTACCAGAGACGGCTGGACGGAGTCGTATGGATATGCTGAGCAGCCGGGTGTCGACGAAACGGCGATCGGAGCTCCGGTAAAGCTCCGGCTACACTCTTTGTAAAACTGAAAAATGAGAAAAAAGTGAAAAACAGAGAGAAAGAGGGTTGTTTCTAGACTAAAACCTGTGCTGAGGTGGCTGCACAGAGGTGGAATTGGTTGCTGGTGATGTTGGCTCGACGGGGGAAGCTCCGGCTGGTACTGTTCAGGCGTGAACAATACCAGAGACGGCTGGACGGAGTCGTATGGATGTGCTGAG